>CAUYLG010068132.1:0-179695 GCA_963573385.1 Cacajao melanocephalus
ATCTCTTATTCCTTCCTGTCTCCATTGTTAAGCACAATTACTGGCATAAAAGAGGTTTTTAATACCCATTTTTAGACTGCGTTCTAGCCTGGGCAATAGAACAAGAATCCCGTTCTCTCTCCCTCTTTCTCTTCCTCTCTCTTTCTCGCTTACATTCTTTTTTTTCTTTCTTTCACTCTCACTTTCTTTCTTCTCTTTTTCTTTCTTTCAAAAAAAAAAAAAGATGTTGCACCATTGTCTTTTCACTTGCATTGTTTCCTGTGAGCAGTCTGCTGTCATCCGTATATGTGTTCCTCTATAGAAAAGTGTACTGCTTTGAAAATTTTTTCTTATCACTGATTTTGAGTATTTTTACTATGATGTATCTTGGTGTAGTTTCCTTCATGATTTTTGTGCTTGAGAGTCATTGAACTTTTTGGATTATAGTTTTACAGTTTTCATCAAATTGGGGTAAAATTTTGGCCATTATTCATCAGATATTTTTCTATCCCCCCCTCCTTTGGGATCATCTATTATGCTAAAATCTTGAAGTTGTGCCACAGCTCACTGATGCTTTTTTCATGTTTTAAAATTATTTTTTTCTATCTTTGTTATTTTGGATGGTTTTTATTGCTTATATCTTCAAGTTAATTAATCTTTTTTTAAAATGTCAGATCTACTGTTAATCCTCTCATCCCATTCAATGTTTTTTTACTTCACACATTGTAGTTTTCATCTCTAGAAGCCTAATTTTAGAAAAATATGTTCCATGTCTTTCTTAACTTTTTGAACATATTGCATACAGTTATGATAACTGCTCCAATGTCCTTGTTTGCTTATTCTAGCATTTGTGTCAGTCCTGGGTTGGTCATTAAGTGTCATTTCTCACTAAGAAGCACCAGGGCTCCTTGAAAAAATGGATAATTAAAGATTTGGGACAAGAAATGTCCAAGATGATCCTGGGGCATCTTCCAGTGTCAGAAAAAAGGAAGTAATCAAAGACCCCTTGCTACTGAGTTTTCATTTTTGCCAGGCCTTTTAAGAGATAAAAATAAAGAGTTCATGTTAATATTTCCAATTCAAATTTAAGATTATAAGGCTTCTCTTTACATTCTTTGATTTTATGATCATACCTCTTTTCTTATGCTGTTTAAATAGATATAAAAATATGTGGAGTGAAATAGCATGATGTCTGGGATTCAATGTAAAAACTTCAGCAAAAATAAAAATACAAAGAAAAAAGATAAATAAAATGTTGCAAAATTTTGATAATGAATCTAGGTGATAGGTATTCGGGGCTGTTGTATAGTATTCTATGTGACTGCTTGAATTTTTTTTTTTTTTTTTTTTTTTGAGACGGAGTCTGGCTCTGTCACCCAGGTAGAGTGCAGTGGCGTGATTTCTGCTCACTGCAACCTCCACCTCCCGGGTTCATGCGATTCTCCTGTCTCAGCCTCCTGAATAGCTGGGACTACAGGTGTGCGCCACCATGCCTGGCTAATTTTTTGCATTTTTAGTAGAGACAGGGTTTCCCTGTGTTAGCCAGGATGGTCTTGATCTCCTGACCTCGTGGTCTGCTCGCTTCAGCCTCCCAAAGTGCTGGGATTACAGGCGTGAGCCACTGCACCCGGTCTTTAAATTTTTTACTTTAAGTTTTTTAAAAGAGAGAGAGATGAAGAGAGGGAGATTGCCTTGCCTAATGAGATTGGCAGCGCCTACTTCCTCACTCCCCTTCCCGACCCAGGCTGCTGCAGCGTTGGCTGGTGCTTACCATTGTGGTGTTCATATCCGTCTTCATTTTTTACCCGAGGGATATTTCTTACTTTCTTGGAATTCAAATAATGAATTTAAAAGAATATTACAGGTTTTTAACATTTCTAGATGTTTTGTAGTAGGAAAGATTTTAGGTAATCTAATCCACACTATTTTGGGAAATGGAGGTTTTTAGCTGTGCTTTTAAAATTGATTTAATTGTTTCTTAATATACAAGAGGCAATCTATAAAGTAGCCATCTCTTTATCAAATGTCATCTTACAAATGCAGATTATTCGTGTCCAAAAAGTATAAATGAATGAAAGAACCCTTGTCCTCACTCTTAAAAGCAACATAATTCAAAGTGTATTTCCTACCTTCCATGTGTTGTTATAATCATTTGTGTATATAGAGGCTAACACAGTCATGTTTTTAATGTGGGGAGCATTACAAAGCTTTTTGTTTTAATCTCACCTCCAGAGCAGTGGGTGTACAGCACTTAGCCAAATAATGAATCATCTTAAACTGCAGAGTCCAACAGGTTACAAAGCATTATCTCATTTAATCTTCACAGTGACCTTACAGCACAGCAGGTATTGTCATTCTACATTCACAGATGGAGAGACTGAAGCCCAGGAGGTGAAGCAATACAGCATGACTCACACACTAAATGCCAGTGCCAGGACCTGAGCCTCAAGGTTATGCCACCCCACAGCACCGTCCTCCAAAACACCAGGCTGTCTTCTCACAATGGCTGACAATGTGTTCATTTTCAAAACCTAAACTAGCTAAGGCTTAAAAGATGAAAACAAACACAAAAAATTAACTGAGTAGAAAGGCATCCATAACTTCAAAATCCAAAGAAGAAAGTAGACTCTTTTTAGATCAAGGGAAACCAAAAACCAACAAACAAAAAACAAAAGTGGTGGGATAGAATAATCCCTGAAGGAGACAGGGCGTGGTGGCTCATGCCTGTAATCCCAGCACTTTGGGAGGCTGAGGCAGGCGGATCAAGAGGTCAGGAGTTCAAGACCAGACTGGCCAACATGGTGAAACCCCATCGCTACTAAAAAATACAAAAATCAGCTGGGCATGGTGGCTCATGCCTGTAATCCCAGCTATCTGGGAGGCTGAGGTAGGAGACTTGTTTGAACCGGAACCCGGGAGGCGGAGGTTGAAGTGAGCGGATCAAACCACTGCACTCCAGCCTGGGCTACAGAGGGAGACTCCGTCTCAAATAATAATAATAATAATAATCCCTGAAGGAAAACAATGACCCTCTTCAGATTTAGGAAGATGGTCAAATAGCCACATGCCCCTCCATGCTTCTAGGAAAACGTATTACACACATATTCTTCAGACAGATTTGAACACTCCGAAGGGGCGCCCCTCTGCAGTTGGCTGACCAGCCTTCCTCTGCTCTATCATTTTCATCCGGACATTTAGATCTGTGGCTGGGTGGATATTAGTGGCTGGGTCACAAAGACAGTTCTGGTATGAAATATTTATACTTAATTGGCTTCTGTGTCTGTGTAGTTTTGCCAAGCATTTTAATAGTTTTCCTTGAGCATTCTTTATTCTTTTTTGGAAAGAACACTATTCAGGGTAGGAATGGGGGCAGTAGGGGTGTAGCACAAAAGGTTGTCTCCTCTGAAGGCTTTGGGCACTCTTCCCAAAACAGATGCAGAAGGGAACACTGGCCTCCTCCTTGCAAATAATGTGGGATATTTATCTTGTAGTTCATCATTGTTATTCTCTGCTTCTTAGTCTTTCTGATTTAAATTCCAGTTTAGTCTTCATTTTGTAAAATAAAGTAATGAACTGCAGGAAAATTATAATTCCCAGCACATAATAGTGTGAGATAGAGATACAGTAACTTTTCATTTGCAATTTAATTTTTATTGTATTTTATTTATTTATTTGTAGAGACAGTCATTCTGTTGCCCAGGCTGGGGTGCAATTGGCACAATCATAGCTCACTGAAGCCTTGACCTCTTGGGCTCAATCAAGAGGGCTCCTCCTGCCTCAGCCTCCTGAGTAGACTGGACTATAGGCTCATATTACCGTGCCCAGCTAAGACAGGGTCTCGCCATGTTGCCTAAGCTGGTCTCAAATTCCTAGCCTCAAACAATCCTCCTTCCTTGGCCTCTCAAAGTGCTGGGATTACAGGTGCGAGCCACTGCACTTGATCTGCAATTTAAGGCATTTATCTGAATAATTCTTATCCAGTATTTAAAAAATATATTTTTATCATTAAATGATTGTATATACATTTGTCATTAAAAAGTAAAAAGTATTAAAAAATATAAAGAAGGGAATAAAAATCACCCGCAATTCTACCATGCTGAAAAAAAGATTAAGGGTATCCTTTTCCAATTTTTGCTATACATTTTAATTTCCCTCAAAATTTTGATTTTATTATATATAGTATTTCTATACCTTGTTTTTGTGACTATTATACAGCAAGTGTTTCTGATATTGCCATACTTACAAAAATAGTTTTTAACAATCTTCATGTTATTCCAAAGTATAGATGGTCACAATTTATTGGACGAGTTCATCATTCTTTAATTTTTTTCATCTAGGTGTATTCACAAAATCACCATGTGCATCCTATGGTTATATCTTTGTCTGAATCGTGTCTTTACCATACTTTCCTAGAAAAGAAATTACTCAAGTTCCTTGGTTTAACCCTTGCCTCCTCTGCTGGAGAAGAGGAGCCCCAGAGCTCTGTAGGCTCCAGGTAAGGTCACCGCTCCCTGGCGTCCACCCATCTCACGGCAGGGTTGATGCAAGGCAGTGCTCCATGTGTTTCTCCATGTGCTTTTTCCACCTGTCCATCAGCAGAAGCAGCGAGGAACGGCAGAGATCTGAGTGTTTCTGGAAAGACCCTCGTAACTCCCCCTTCTCAGCAACCCAAATGCCAGCCAACAATCCGTCGCTTCAATCTGCCTCATTGACCCGTAGAACCACTTCCATCTCAGCCTTCACCACAAACTCCCAGGTCATCTCATGTCACCCAGACGCATTCCCACACAACTCAGCCACCTGGATGCACCCTCTACTCCTCCCCACTTCTGAAGACTTCCAGTCAGTCATCAGCTAAAGCCCTTACATCCTCAACCTCCTACTTGGTCACTCCTGTCAACTTCTTGCTCTAATTAGAACTTGGCTCTCCCCTGATGACACCGTGTTCCCTGCAGCGTGTTAACGTCATCGCTCATTTTTCTCCACATATTTTGAATGACTTGATCTGGAGTGCTGGATGTATGCTTCCTCTTCCCCATCGATGCTTCCAGACCATTCTTTTTCTACCCTCTTGAAACGCCCCTAACTTTGAAACTCTGGTTTCAGAACATGGGCTACCCTCCTGGCTTCAATTATCTGCTTCCCCCGTGACACTTCTTCATTTATTAAGGATTTCAGTGTATGGCTCATGTTCCCTGTCTCTAACACAACTCGTGTCATAATTCTTGGTGACATCAATACCCACATAGAGTCTTTGCCGGTTCCTCCACTCTCCCAGTTCCTTGCCCTCTTCTCCAATGCTGTTGCTCTCCCCACCACTGACTCCACCCCACACAGCTACCTACTCGCAGGGTTCCACCCTTGGTGTTACCATTCTCAATAGCTACATCTCCTCCATAACCTCAACGTCAAGCCTCCCGTTCTCCAGCTACCACCTCTTCTCTGTTTAATTCACTCTCCAGTACTCCAACTATTCTTTGTCTCCAACAGGAATGATCCCCAACAAACCACTGGCTCTACCCTATGCCCCTGCCCCAAACCTTGGAGTCACCTGTGATTCTTCCCCGCTATGTTCTATAAATCTATTTGGCTCTCTTTTGCATATATAGATGAACTGACCACTTCTTAGCACCTCCACGATTGCCACTTTGTCCCTGTCGCCACCTCTGTGCCTGGGTGAATACAGTGGTGGCCCCTCCCTGCCCTCCAAGCACCCACACTTGCCCCTACAGTCTGTTCCCAACACAGCAGCCAGAGAGATCATCTTGCAATGTAAGTTAGATTATGTCTCACCTCCGATCAAAATCCTTAAGTGGATTCTCATTCAGAGTAAAAGCCAGAGTTGTTCTGTTCATTTGATTTTGTTTTTAATTAACAGACTTTATTTCTTAAAGCAGAAGACTAAAGTTTTTGCAATGGGTAGTAGGCCCTGTGGGATTATTCTTCCCTGTCCATCCACTCCTCCGACCTCACCTTCTACCTGTCTACACCTTGTTCACTTCCCTGCAGCCTCATCCCATCCTGGATATTCCTTGAAGACACCAAACCTGATCCTGCTCAGGGTCTTTGCTTGTTCCTCTACCTGGAGTCCTCAGCCCTCAGCCATAAATCTCCATCTTTCACTTCCTCAGGTCTCTGCTCAAATGCCACCTTATGGAAGACGCCTTCAAAAATCCCTCCATAAAAAGTAGCAACCACTATCACCAGCCCTGCACCCCTATCTCCCAACCGCCAGCCCTGCGTCCCTATGTCCCTCAGTCTGTTTGATTGCTTCCTGTTTTTCTGTCTTTCCCTTCTCTTTCCTTTTTCTGTCTTTCCTTTTTCTTTTTCCTTCCTTCCTTCCCTCCCTCCCTCCTTCCCTTTCTTTTTCTCTTTTGTCTTTTTTTCTGTCGTTCCTTCCTTTTTTCTGTCGTTCCTTCCTTTTTTCTTATCTTTCCTTTCTTTTTCTCCTTCCTTCCCTCCCTTCTTCCTTCCTTTCATTCTTTCTTCTCTTTCTCCTTCCTCCCTCCCCTCCTCTTTCTTTCTCTTTCTCTTTTTCTTTCTCCTTCTCTCCCTTCCTTCCTTTCTCTTTCTTCCTTCCTTCCTTTCTCTTTCCTTTCTTTTTTCTTTCTTTCTTTCTCTCTCTCTCTCTCTCTCTCTCTCTCTTTCTTTCTAGACTATTTTTACAACAGTTTTAGGTTTGTGGTAAAACTGAGGGGAAAGTATAGAATTTCCATATGCCCACACACACACACAGCCTCCCCCACTATCAACATCCCACACTCCAGAGTGGCACATTTGTTACAGTCCGTAAACTTACACACCCCCAAACTCCATAGTAATTATCACCACCTAACACACTAAATATGTATCCAATAATTTGTTTATTGTCTATTATGTTCCTCTCCAGAATGTAAGCCCCCTGAGGGGTAGGGGCATAGCTGATTTCTTGTTCTATGGAATCCCCAGGCACGCCTGATGTAATAGCCACTCAAAAACGTATTTGTTGAATAAGAGAAGGAAAAATGTGACAGGCAAACTAAACACTTCGGCATTTTGCTGTTTTAATTTGCATTTCTTTGGTTATTAATCGTCTCAGACGTCTTTTCATGTGTTTGCTGGCCATTTGCTTGTTTGTTTGTTTGTTTGTTTTTTTGCAAATTGTCCATTTGCTTTTACCTATTTTCCCCAGGAATGTTAGTGTTTTCCTTATTAACCGTTGAGTGCTTAACCTGTTAAAGATACTAATTTTCAGTGTCATATTTATTAAAAATATTTTGCCAGTTTGTTTTTTGACTTTAATTTTGTTTATGCTCTTTATGTATTTTACTTGAAGTTTTAAATGTTTGGTTTTTCAGTGTTTTAATGTATGCTTTATTTCCCATTATGTTTATATTTAGAATGTGCTTTCTCAACCCAATGGCAGTTAACTTTTCATTGGTATTTTCTTCTAATTCATCCACTCAATAAATGTTAAGCACCTTTGGAGCCAGGTTTCATACTACAGGCTGGGAAAAAACAGTGAGCAAAACAGTTTCAAAAAAGAGCTTGTTCTCAAAGAGCACATACTCTCATATTTTATTACTTAATGTTCATGTTTAACTCTTACCTTCCACAAGAAGTTTTATAATTATAAAGTATGACATAAGAGCCTAACTTTCTGCTTTTTCCTCTTTTTAAAGGAATCTTTTATTGAAATCTAACATTTATACAGAAAAGTGCCCAGATCATAAGCAGACATCTCATTGGATTTACTGAGCATACCCAGGTATCCACCACCCAAGGGAAGCAATGAAGGTGACCCCACCCAGCATCTACCCCATGTCCCTATCTTTGTCATTGATTCCGCTCCAGAGGTCACAATCTCTTGACGCCAATCACCATAGATTCGTTTTGCTTGCTCTTACACTGTATAAATGGCAACTTGCAAAAAGTGGAAAATTTAGTTAACTGGCTTCTTTTGCTGGCCTTATGCTTGTAAGGTACATGCACAAAGTTAAGATACACTTCTTGCAATAATTTGTAGAATTTACATCTTTACAATGTTCAACACTCCCATTCAGAATCATGATATAGATCTTCATTTAATCAAATTTTGGCATCTGTTAAAAAATTTAAAGAATGTATTTTTATAGAATGGTAACTTGGTAATGTATGGCTTTAGTTGCTATTGAGAATAAATTTTCCTGCATATTTTTAAACTGGTTCTTGCTGATAAAATACTCGGTGATTAAAATATATGTATATAGTTGTCATTTTACATATAAAATATTTTAATCAGCTTGTCTTTGATTACTGGGAAAGTGAGCACATTTCCATATGTTTATTGGCCACATTAATTTTTACCTTTTTTTTTTTTTTTCTATACAGAGTCTCACTCTGTTGCCAGGCTGGAGTGCAATGGTGCGATCTCAGCTCACTGCAACTTCTGCCTCCTGGGTTCAAGCGATTTTCCTGCCTCAGTCTCCCCAGTAGCTGGGACTATAGGCATACACCACCATGCCCGGCTAATTTTTGTATTTTTAGTAGAGAGAAGGTTTACACCATGTTGGCCAGGATGGTCTCGATCTCTTGACCTCGTGATCCTCCCACCTTGGCTTCCCAAAGTGCTGGATTACAGGTGTGAGCCACCACACCGGGTCTAATTTTTACCTTTTAATTGCTGCTGCTGCTGCTATTTCTGCTGCTTCTTGTTGTTCTTCCTACTTTTTCTTGTTAATTTTAAAAATTCTTTATATTTTAAGGCTATCTTTGGAATATGTTATGCAAGTATTTTCCGAGTTTAGCTTTTTTCTTAACTTGTTGATATTTTTGACGTATATTTAAAATATGTACAGAGGCAAATCTATCATTTATTTATTTTGTAATACCTTCTTTGCATTTATTTTTAGAACGCTTTTAATCAAATGACTTATCTTCCTTTTTTGAAGTAATGTCTCTATTATATACTGTATATATTTCTATCTATTTCTGGACTTTCTATTTTATTTCATTGATATGGCTAGCTATAGAATTGTACAATTTAAATTATTATAGCTCTATAAAGCATTTTAATTTTTTTCAATGTGAGTCATTTTTCCTTATTCTGCTCTCCCAAACAATTTTGGTTGTTCTTATTTTTTCTTACAAATAAAATATATGCATCATTTCACTGAATTCCAAAAAAATTAAATCTCCTCCAATTTTTGGGATTGTATTAAATGTGTAAATTATCTCAAAAAAAATTTACATCTTCCTATTGTTTGTCCCCCCATCCAGGAAATTATACATCTTTTTATTTGTTCAAATATTCTTTTATGCCCCTCATTAAATTTTTAACTTTTCTACTGGTACACTTTTCTTGTTAGGTTTATTTCTATGAATTTTATATTGTTTTGCTATTTTGAATTTATTCTTTTAAATATATTGTTAGCTGGTTATTAGTGGTGTTTAGGAAAAGTATTTTTTATATTGCTATAATAATGAGAGCTAAACTTTATAGAGTGAAACAAGGAAAGGCAGTGTAACACGGGTGGTTAGGAGAAAGGGTTTTGGAGTCAGATTTCCTGGATTCAAATACCAGTTCTATTACTAGGTGTATATTGGGCCTCGGTGTCCTCATTTGTAAATGGGGGTGATATAGTACTTGCTTCATAGGATGCATATAAAGTGATTAGGTTATACTGAAGTTTGTTTTCTTTTTTTTTTTTTTTTAAAGAGACGGAGTCTTGCTCTGTTGCCCAGGCTGAAGTGCAGTGGCACAATCCTGGCTCACTGCAATATCTGCCTCTCGGGTTCTAGCAATTCTCCCGCCTCAGCTTCCTGAGTATTTGGGACTACAGGCACATGCCACTATGCCCAGCTAATTTTTTGTATTTTAGTAGAGACAGGGTTTCACCGTGTGGCCCAGGCTGGTCTCGAACTCCTGAGCTCAGGCAATCCACCCCCGTCGGCCTCCCAAAGTGCTAGGATTACAGGCATGAGCCACCATGCCCAGCATACTCAAGTTTCTTTAGACAGAGTAATCATATAACTTACAAATAATAATTTTTATCCTTTGTGATATTTTTTCTTTTTTCTGTATGTCTTATAACAGAAATTTCTAGGAAAATGTTTACCAGTACTTGTGGTAATTAACATCCTTAACTGCTTCCTGATTTTAATGAGAACATCTTTATTATTTCATTGTTAACTATGGTGGTGGGTATTTGTTAATTAATAGGTCTTATTGGGAATGAATGTTGAATTTTACCAAAAGCTTTTTAGTATCTGTTTTGATGATTTTTTTTTTCCTCAAACCTTTCTGTGTGATAAATTGTATTATTAGTTTTCTCACATTGATCCATCCTTGCAGTTCAGGAATCAAATATCCTTGGTATGATATTGTCTTCTAATATATTGCTGGATTTGATTTGCTAAAACATTTTAAAGCTTTTTCTCTATACTCATAAGTTATGTTGGTGTAAGTTGCCTCCTTTGTCCTAGGTTCATCAGGCTTATTAACAAGATTGCATGTTTATAAGTTAATTTGGAATTTATAAGTTGATTTGGAAAGATTTATGTATGTTACTGTATTCTGCAATAATTTGTTTAGAATGGGAATTAATTTTTTGTTGAAGGTTTGAAAAAACTCACCCATAAACAAACCACACACCCATCTGAGCCTCCTTTCTTGAAGTCTTTGACAACTTATTTAATATCTTCTACACTTGTTGATTTATTAGGGAATCTACTTATTGAGTTAATTTATGTTTTCCTAGAAAATTCAACTTTATGCTGTCTACAAGAGGCATACTAACTCATAAAAATTAAAAGACTGACCCAGCAAACACAAAGCAAAAAGCAAACAATATCACAAAATGATTGTCAGTCCAATTAAAATTCAAGACAGGAAGAATTCGTGGGTCACAGAAGGTATACTTTGTTGACAAAGGATATGATCTTCCACCATACATATTAAGCGCTGAGTAATGTAGCCAGATCATATATAAAGGAAAACTTGTTGAAAGTGTAAGGGATTGCCAGGAAAACAAAACAAAACAAAACAAAACTTTAAAACACTTGGGAAACTTTAAAACACTTAATTCATTTCTTAACAGATCAAGTGGTAAAACATAAACGTGGAGAAGACGACTGAATACCTTTCTTGTGTCTTCAGCAGGCAGGCTCGGCTAGCCCACATTAGCCTAAATCCCGGGGTCCAGCAAGCATTCATCTCACATAGCTCAGGTTTTACTGAGCTGGTTCCTCTGCTGGTTGACCCGTGGAGTAGGCAAGAACTACAAACCCCAGCATGCACTGCGGTCAGTGGCTTCCTCCCGGGCTTCCCATCCACCAGTCACCACTCTGCCCTCTCCCCGAAGCAATTTCCAGCAATCTCTCTGGGAACTGTAATCTTTCAACATCAGAGAGAAAGATAGTACACAAAATGGGATGGGTAGTATTCAGGCTCCCTCAAAAAACAAAGCACACTCATACAGAACCAGAAACCCCATTTACTGACTAGCACCGCCTCTGGGTCTCTGAGCCAGAGGGCCTAGAGGGAGTAGGACACAAAACCAGTGTCTTCCTAGCTTTTTGGGAGGTCACCTGACTCAGTGAGTTTCAGCAGATGAGAGTATCCTCTTCTCTCTTTCTAAAAATCCAACTCCACCTCCTTTATTTTGAATGGAAATCCCTCCTGATTGTGCCGTGTGCCCAGAGGAAGACAGCGACTGAACCCTACAAGATAAGTTTTCCCTCTAGTGAAGCTAATGAGGGCTTGGAAAGAGCAGTAGAAAGACATGAAGGTTTTTAAATGCCTTCCCTCTTGGTTCCATCAAACAGGCTTATCTATGCCCTTCCGGAGCAATCAGCCACTGCTGCAGCTGCCACAGCTGCTGCTACTGGTCAGGTCTAGCAGTCTGCTAAAGCGGATTATGTTGAGAAACACACACGCACACATACACACATGTACGCATGCATGCAGGCGCAGACACACACTCACACACACACACACACTCTATTTCCTTCCACGATGGGGAGTTGAAGGTTGAGTTAGAAGGAAAAGAACAAAAAGGGAGAGAACATGTAAGGACAAGAATACAAGTGGGGTAGTCTCATCTTTACAGCCTAGGAGTTGTCCAAACTGCAGAGAAAAGGGGGAACACTTTCAATCCAATTGGAAACCTTTCTCTGGTGCTCTTGTTTATAGCAAGTAGGTGTGTTATATAAGGGCTTGGCTCAACACCAGCCTCCTTTAGGAGTCGGCTTTCTGGGATCCTTTAATTAAAAGTACCAAGACAAAATATGAAGATGAAAGACCCAGCAGATACGTGGACTGCACCCAGCACTGCTGGTGGTCTGCCCAAAACTAGTGAAGGCATGGGTTTGATGGGGGGGTCCTGTCCCTGCTCGCATGGGAGTCTGGCTCAAACACCTGCTTGGGAACTAGGGGATAGTGTCAGGTAAGCTGGAAACCCTGGAGACTGAGCCCCACCTGCCCTTGAAATGCATCTGTATGTGGTTGCCTGTGAACATGCCTGGATGCCTAGACACCCCCGACCTCCGGAAACTCCCTGGGTTCAGTCCTTGCTGTGCACCTGCCAAGGTGAACGTGCCCTTTGCTGTGCCCACTGTTGTCAGCCTCTGGACAGATGGGCTTGTCCAGGCTCCTCCACTGCTTCCAGGGCTTACCATTTACGGGTTTTTATTTCTAAGTCTCAGATTTCCATACTCAGAGCTCCTCCAACTTGGATCATATCTGTGACCCTGAAACTCAAGGCCCTACCTGAGAGATCTTTTTAAGATAACTATTTATTCACTTATCACATGCTTATACCCCAACCAGAAATACGACCCTACCTCCTTTTCACAGGCTGCCTGGTAGTAGAGAACCCATGCTACCTGTGTTCACGGACCACCCCACTCCTCACTCTTATAGGTGTTGTTCTTATAAACCAGATTTCCCCAGGACTGGGAGTCTGTAGATACTAATGAGTCACACTAATAACAACAATCCAGATTTCACAGGCTCTGATCCCCGCTGTGCTCCCAGTATAGGAGGGCACCCCTTCCCAAGACTTTCTGTGGACCCTGAGGGGTGTCTCCCAGGTACTCACAAACAGCAGCTTGGTTCTGCTCAGCTGCCTGGTCCCCACCCAGTTGATGGCTACAGTTGGCCCCCATTCCTCAGTGAGAACATCTAGGTCCTCCCTGACTCGGGGCGACAAACCTCTCTTCCACCCTGTGCAACTCTGTGATCCCTCCAAAGCAGAACGGCTCCTGGCTGTTTGTCCCAAAGTCCCACATAAATCAGCACCTACAGTCTTGCCTGCAGATCCTCCGGCCCAGGGACCATGCTGGGCTACAGATCAGTTTCTAACAGACACCACACTGGCCTCCCCATGTCAGTGTCCCCCTCAGCTACTTGCATCTTCATCCGCCTTCGGACAAAACCCCATGCAAAATGCTGCTGCCTGAAGCCACATATGAGTTTGGCTGTTAAATTTAGCTCCTCGCTCATGTCCAGATTAGGACGGAGGTGACATTCTTACCTTCTGGCTAGTTACAAAATTCTTCGAAAGGGAAAATGCAGAAACAATCAGATCCTAAGTTAAATTGTGGAGTGGAAAGGCTCATGTAGCATCTTCTTGCCTTGCATTTTGGGGCAGCTCCTTCCTTAGAGCAAGCATTAGGGACTATCACTGTGCTGTCTCTTTAGTTCTGAAGTATATGCATGTGAGTGAGTCCACAATACTGGTTTGATGTTCCATGTAACAATGATCAGCAAAGAGGAGTCCACTCTGTTCTCCCAGTGATCCAGGGTGAGATCAGAAACTCATAAGCCAGATGACACAGGGTACAAGATTCTTCTGGATACGTGTAATGAAAATTCAAACAAATGTATGCAGGAGTTCTGTGAGCTGCTTCATAGTCTGACTGACTCATACGCTTGACAAGGTGAGGGGGCCCTCTCCGACAAGGTGGGCCGCAAAGAGCTTGGCCTCTGGGCTCACGTCTTGGTCCCCCATCCGCCTTGCTATATGGGTAATCTTGGGCAATTCATTTCACTCTCTCAATCTGTCTTCTCATCTCTAAACTGAAAAGTCTTGCTGAATTACCGTAAGAATTAGAGAAGATTTAATAGGTGCTCAGTAAATGTTAGCTCTTGGAGCCATTATTTAGTCTGGAAATACTCTTTGGAGCGGACTCATATGAACCATATGCTTGTTATCACCTGTCTTTGAAACATATCCCACTGTCTCTCTCGTTCTCTCACACATGTGCACACACACACGGTTAAGGCTATGGGCTCCGACTGTCAGGGTTCGAGTCCTGGTCCCATATCCTCTCCCTGTGTGACTTGGCCATCTTATGAACTTGTGGGTGTCCTTTTCCCTCATCTGTTAAGTGGGGACTTTTATGAGTGGCATGAGGATCAAATAAGTGAATACATTTAAACCACTAGAACAGTGTCTAGTACATAAAAGAGGGTACATGGGTCAACTATTATTATTATCCATTATTCATTATTCTTCTGGGAATTAAAAACAAACAAACCTCTAACTATTGGTGAGAATCCTGAATTCTCATCTTCACCACTGACCTTCGTTCTGTAACCTTGAATGCACCTCTGCTTTCCATTCACATGTCTGCTTTCTCTTCTAGAACAGCTGGTACGAGTGGATCTGCTCAGCACCTATAACCTAATTACCTCTGTTCATACAAGGCTCTAGCCACCAAACAAACGATCTCCCAAAGGGATTCTTCTCAAGCAGCACAGAAACAGTCCTGATGCCTCAGGTGGCCCCAGAACTCCTTCATACTAGAGAGTTGTCTATTAATAAAGTTAACAAAGGAAGGTGGCCTTCCAAGAATGTTTGTTTGGGCCACTGCCTGGAAGAACGAACACTTGACCCTGAGAGACTTGGCTGAGCAGTGCTGGGTCAGCTTGACCAAAGAAGACCAGCCATCACCCATGGCAAGAGCGGCTCTGACTTGGACCCACTGTTCCCCTAGCCTGTTAGTGGTCCATGAACAATCTTGTAAGTGCCCTGGCCCCGTCACATCTCCATTCAACAGGGCTCTTGGGAAGGATACGAGGACCAAGAACAGTGCCCGCCCACACCACCTGTAAGTGTGGCTGTGGCAGCCAGCCAGCATGGATGCTTAGTGACAAGTGGTATGGGGGCACAGATGTGGCAGGAGCACTTTGGGGCAGAGAAAGAGTTGCTGTGAGTGAGGACAGAGAGGAAGGAAAAAAAAAGACTCATGGGTGAGAACTCCTGCCACCTTTGGCTCTTCCTCAGAAGACTGTAAAAGAAAGCAGGAAGAGAAATTGGTTTCCCTGACTTTTCTAAAGCACACCTTCTTCAGAAAAGAGAATCGATCGGCCTGGTTAAAGTGGATAAACTATCTGATGTCCATCCAGAGAGGTGTCTATTAATGGCTGTAAAATGGAAAGATGAATCAATGGGACCGATTAATATTTATGAAGAGTTGAACTAGGCAGAGTGAAAAAGGCCTGTATATTGGATAAGAAAGGGAAAGCATTGCATACCATAGGATGCGTTTGTTTGGCTAAGGTTTCTGTTTTGATCACTGGGTAATCGTATAGAGTAGGGGCGTATGGTAGAGAAATAAAATCTATATCTAGAAGTTATTGACTTTATGTACAAAAGCTCTGATTGGTGCCTATTTTTGTGGACCACTCCATCTTAAAAATAACTTTGCTTTTGTACAGCCTAGTTGTGGTGGAAAAGGAGCTCCAAAGAGTAAGCAAGTTTCCTACAAAAAGAATCCAAGCTGTTGAAACTACAATTAAGAAATGCAAAGAGTTACTAATTTTACTACTTAGAGGAAAGGAAATTTACAAGCAGGAAAGAAACTGTGGATCAGGGCAAGTTGTAACTCTAGAGGTTCAGAGATAGGAGCTCTAATTACACCAGGGCAAAAGAGGACTGTTTGGGAAATTTCTGAAAGATGAAACAGGAAAGCTGAGGGTCAAATGATACTGCGATGAGAATAAATAGAGAAGACAGGTTTGCAAGGAGCTAAGCTGGGTAATCATGAAAAGAAAGAGGAGGAGAGGGAGGAAACTGAAAATCGAAATAAAGAACAGAAGCACAGACCATGAAAGATGCCGAATATAGTGTGCAAATACTCAGAAGGCATGGAAAGATAAGTTAGAAGCTAAAACTCAGTTATCATTATCTTGTGAAGGAACAATAGAACTCTTAGCAAAAACAAATGACTTAGGATGAGACCAATACTGCTTTCCTTAGGTAGCCTGGTCCAGAGGGAAAAGGCTGATCCCACTCCCTATCAAGGGTTTTTAGACCGTTTAAGTGAGCTCTACAAGCGGGAGACACAGTGATAATTATTGACAGTTGTTATCTTTGAAGGCGAAGAAGCAAACTGACGTTACACATTAGAATTTGTTAGCACTGCTGAACACAGATTACAAAATACTGGGAGGAAATCTCTCTCCTGAGCACATTAAGCAATGTTTGCAAATGTGTGCAGGTAAGTGTTGACTCTCTCATCATGCTGGACCGGGAAATGGTTCTCAGCAAATCATGGCATGATTTCTTTTTCAAAGTCGGGCACTGAATATTATCGTAACCAGCTAAGAACAAGGAAACGTGGCATGGAAGACTAACAGTGCCGCTTTTAAGAGAAGATGTAGAAATCAATCTAGTAACAGTTATTTATTAAGTATCGGAGTATGCTAGGCACCAAGAGAAAAGAATCCTCTGCAGCTGATAAAGCCTTTCAAAATAATGTCCTCAGTTAATTTGCACATTTCCATGAGGTAGGTGTTAGCCGTCTCCATTAATGAGAAAAAAAAAATGAGATCCAGAAAGGTTAATTAAATTGGAGAACTCCTGATTTTTAGTTGTTTATCTTTCCCATGTACTTTACAGGTTTATATTCTGGCCCTATCCCTTCCCAGCTGAGTTACTTCAACAAGTTATTTATCCTCTGTGTTCTCAGCTGTCAAAATGAAAATGGCAATACCTGCCTGGTAAGGATTACATGAGAGAACATTTATAAAAATGCTTGGCTGGATACCTGACACATAGGAGGTCCTCAGTAAATTTGGTTTCTCTCCGTTTATTACTGAAGCACAGTGGCAGATGGATTCAGCCAGCCAGGGTAGCACACGCCATGATGTGCTGCTGAATCCGTGTTCTAGGGTCAGACAGGGGGAGTCCTTTTGCCTAGAGGGAGGGTGTGCGAAGCCTAAGAGGACTTGGGCAGAGTCTTGAAGGAGGCGTGGGGTTTGCTATGGTGAAGAGATGATTGGGGGTGAGCAGATAGAGAGAACCAAGGCAGGAAAAGAGAGGGGATGCACGTGAAGGACCAGAAGCTGCTAACTAATTTGCTAAGCAGCAGGCCAGGATTTAGAAGGAGCTGGAGAAGGGTGGAGGGAGCTGAGGCTCTTGGGAGGGGAACTTTAATGCTAAGGGTTCCAACTTGGCCCTGTGAGTGAAGGTAAGCTAGTGAAGGTTTGTGAACTTAAGAGTCTCACCTATTAAGATTAATCTGGTGCCAGTATATAGAATGGACCATCAAGGAAAAGGTGGAAAAACAAAGAAAAGTTATATTTTATAGACACATACACACACACACATAGACACAGAGCCCTTTTTATTACAAAGCATATATAATTGACTTAACGCCATTTTAAGTGGCTTGGACATTAATTTTACTCTTGTAATTGAGTATAGAGGCTTAAAACGGTTGTGTTTTTGCCTTTGTGACATATTAGGGCCATATCTAAAATTCATCTGATGTTAAATCAAGAATAAAACTCTTCAATTATATTGTTGTTCCTAAGGTAAAACATAATCTACTTTAAGTCAATTCACTGTGTCATGAGCTTTGCAGGAATGGGAAACTTGATAAAAAGCAGAGACTCACTGCATATAACAATAATTAAATCTATATTCAACAAGTATAAAAGAATGGTTGTAAGGGTAAGCAATGTGGAAGAAAAAAAGCCACTTGACTTAAATAGGACAGAAAATGATACTGAAGTCTGATATCCCACGATCTTTTTTGAGATATGAGGTTACGCCATGTATTTGAGAACAAACAAAATCCAGTTAAGAGCCCATATTATTAAATGAATTGTATTCTCAGAAAGCATTAGATAAAGTCTATGTTTTGGACCTTGGAATCCATTTTTCTCATGAACACAATACCATAAATAGATGGAGATTGAGTTTCCAGTCTATAAAACTCTTATGAAATCATCATGTAGCTGAAATATTCTATATTGGCAATCAATAGAGTTGATTGATCTTTTCACAGTCACAGTAATAAAAAACAAAAAATATTGAAGAAATAATTTTTCAAAAAATAGAGGTAAAGCATGTTTAATTATGGATTAAGAGGTTGATAAATAATTTTGTGGTGATTCTGAAGGACTGGGCACTTTCAAAAGCTGTAGAGTTCATAAGCTGTTCTTATTATGTCTAATTTAATATTTAAAATTTATGACCATTGATTCATTCATCAAACATAACTTAGGTATCCACAATGGGTATTATGCTAGTGGCTGGAGATTTCATTGTAATGAAACAGTTCCTAACTTCAAGAAAGCAGCACTTGAAATTTTACTAATGCATTCAGTCATCTACTTAACAGATATTGAATGTCTGCTACCGTGAGTCTATTATTGCCGTGTGTATCAACTCCCATGAAGCATGTGTAGCTTGCCGATGGGATACAGAGAAATATTCTTCAGATAATACCAGAAAAAGTCCATTTGTGCTGCTAAAACAAAATGGCGGAGACTGAGTAGCTTATAAAGAACAGAAGTCTATTTTCTCACAGTTCTGGAGGCTGGGAAGTCCAAGATCAAAGTACCAACGAGTTTGGTTGTCCGGCAAAGGCTTCTCTCTGCTTCCAAGATGGCACCTTGTTGCTGTGTCCTCCAGAGGGAAGGAATGCTGTGTCCTCATCTGGCAGAAAACTGAAGAGCAAGTGAGCTAACATTGTGTGAAGCTTATTTATAAGGGCCTTAATCCCATTCACGAGGGAGGAGCCTGCATGTTCAAATCACCTCTTAAAGCCCTCATCTCTCAATACTGTCACATTGGCAACACCTGAATTTGGGAGGGGATACATTTAAACCATAGGAATTCCTGTATATTGTCCCAAGATCAATATTTTGGTGACAAGTTTGCGGTCATTCACAGACATAAGCAAAGCAAAAAATGTGTCACCCAACCTGCAGTTTGCTAGCTGAGGTGAAGGTGACATGCTCTCTTCTTATTTCAGCTCTCATACTATAAGCAAGTGACCTTATTGTGGTGTATGTACTGCCATCTTATTTTATATTTTCTTGACTCTTTGTTGGTGATTTTGCTGCTTAAAATGTCTGCTTTGCAGACTAGTGCTGACGTGCCATCTAGTGTTCCTAAGCACAGGAAGGCTAGAAAGTTCCTTATGTAGAAAATATGTGTGTTAGATAAGCTTTGTTCAGGCATGCGTTATTGTGCTGTTGGCCATGAATTCAATGTTAACGAGTCAACAATACATATTAAATAAGGTGTCTTTACACAGAAATGCACATAAAACAAGGTATTGATGAGTGATCAGAGGCTCATAGGAACCTAACCCTGTATTTCCCCTAGGAGCAATGCTTCAGTATTCCTGAATTCAGAGTTTGAGGCAACTTTATAGAACACAGCTACTGTGAATAATGAGAACCAGCTGTGTGTTTTTTTTTTTTTATGTATTTCACTAGTTGCTGTGTGGGAAATGAACTACAGTGGTACAAAGGAGGTGGCAGAAAGGCCAATTAGAATGCTTTTGCAGGAGTCTAGCCCAGAAGCTTGAACTCAAGAGGTAGTAATGGTGATGGAAAGAGGAGTATAGGGAGTAGAAAGGTTTTTAGTTGGAAAGGACAGAGTTCTTGTCTGCCTAACCAAAGAAGGCTCTCAGTCATTCTTGCATTGCTGTATTTAAAATTCCTGAATAGCTTTTCACTATCTGATATAGTTCTTAGTTATTTTATTGTTTTTTATTTCAGTTTTCCTCTGCTGGGATGGAAGCCATGTGAGAGCACATTCCTTATCTGTTTTCTTCATTCCTGTACCTCCAGAGCCTAAAGCCTAGGCTGGCCTAGAGAAGCACTCAATAAACATCTACCAAAATGTGTGGGCTTGCCAAAGGGATGTGGCAGAGGTTGAGGAAGGAGAGTAATTAACAATACTAGGAATGTGAGGAATAGGAGATAGAGTGTAAATTAAGATGCTTTTGGTTAACTTCTAGAATATTCCAATCTTGCAGAGATTTTTCCTAAAGTACAGGCTAGAGGTGTTCATATAAGGAGAATTTAAATCTCCCCATGATAACTCAAGAATGCTTGCAAATTTCTGTATAGAAATGGCCATTGGTTCATTCATGTCTCATGTTAAGACCCTGCCATACAAGATATTATACAGATGGTATCTTAGTTGGCTTGGGTTGCCATAACAAAGTGTCACAAATTGGGTGGAATAAACAGCAGAAATTAATTTTCTCACAGTTCTTGAGGCTGGAAGTCCAAGATCAAGGTGTTGACAGGTTTGGTTTCTCCCGAGCCCTCTCTTCTTGGCTTGTGGATGCATCTTCTCACTGTGTGCTCACATGGCCGTTGTGTGCATGGAAAGAGAGTGAGCTCTGGTGTCTCTTCCTCTTCTTAGAAGGATACTAGTCATATTGAACTAGAGTCAATTCATATGACCTTATTTAGCCTTCATGACTGCTTTACATGCCCTATTTCTATATACAGTCACATTCTGAGGTGTACTGGGGTTAGGACTTTAACAAATAAATCTGAAGGGGACACAGTTCAGTCCATAACAGACAGCCTTAAGAAGAACCAGGGCTGTTGCAAGATTGTTTACCCAGATGGAGACGCAACAGTGAAGCAAGAGCCATCTGCAAATGGTAGGCCATCCAACTGGCCTCGGCCAAGCCCAAGTGCAGGTTTGAGGACATCCAGGAGCCAGAGTCCCAACACCAGGCTCCTACAAAGTGTAAACAAGCATTCTCTGAATGCTGGTTGCTTACTTGGAGATATTTTTAAGTGTCCCCACTCTTTGAAAAGGGAACTAAATGTTCCCCCTGCCTCAGCCCCTGCTGCCTAAGAAGCATGTGATGGAAAAACCAGGCTGGGCTAGGGACAGAGTGGCAGCGAGTGAGCTCTCAGGTCTTCACATTGATTTATGTTGTGGTTAGTGGTTGTAGTGATTGGGCTTCTCAGTCGTGATTGGTATGATCTGGAGGTTGGCGTTGTTAAGGAGAGGTTTCGGTGATGAGTACAGAAAATAGAAAATTACTGTAAATAAGGTGGTAGTTAGCTGTTTTTAATTTTATACAGCTCATTATACCATGGTCAAATGAAAACCTTGACATTTGGGGCAGGAAGCATGTGGCTAGTGGGGGTGAGTAGACTCCAGTCCTGGCTGCTGCAGAGTGAAAGTCTTTAAAGAGCCTTACAGAAGTAAGCAGCACAAAAGGGAGCTTTAGAAATCAACATTGGTTATTTCTTCTTCCAGACAGAGTTCTGTACTCTATAGATTCCTTACTCTGCTAGTCAATACACAGATCGGGATGGGGGCATTGGGGGATGAGGGTGTAGACTTCCCCAACACACTGGGCACAGGCAACGATGTTCTCATTAGATCAGGCCAGTGGAACACATTGTTCGCACTCTGAGGCTCTCGGTCACAGAGGTCAGATGAACACAAAGCCCCGACATCGCTAAGGCCAGGCTGTACTGTTAAGGCAAAGGCCTAGCGTTTCTCTAGACATCTTAGGAGAAGGCAAAACGTTTTCCTGGGTTACTCTTTGCCAGGCTGGAAAAAGCAGTCACCCAAAGACTGAACTGCAAGAAATTGTGAGTCTTTGTCACATCGTCTGCATTCAAGTCAAAAGAACTTTGAACATGTTTGTCTCCGCAATAAAATCCCACCGGGATTCTATCTTCTCTTTGAAAACGACAACGTTGAAAGAATATAACATTGCAATATCATAATATGGCACAGTGGTTAAAAGAATGGACTTTGGGAGCAGGTGATCTGAGTTCAAATCCAGTCTCTGACACTGACTGGTTGTGTGACTGGACAAGTGAGGTATTCTTTCTGTGCATAATAATGGTACCTTCCTCCTGGAGGTGTTGTGAGAAATACACAAGGGCTGGGGACAGTGGCAGGCATATGGGACAAAGGAAACTTGTTATCATGAGTACTGAACAGAGGCTCCTTTGGAAATTTCACTGGGTTAAAGGAGAGAGAAAGAGAGACAGGGAGAGCGAGAAAGACACAGAGATAAAGTATGAGTGTGAGAGACAGACAGAGAGAGAGAGACACAGAGTTGCAGGGGAGAGAGAGATAGGCTGTGTGTAGCTATCAGGTAGGAAGCAAAGGAAGAACAAACTGGTTCTTATGAAGCCTGGCTGGAAACACTCTGTAATAGCAGTCCCCACCTTTTTGGCACCAGGGGCTGGTTTTGTGGAAGATAGTTTTTCCATAGATGGGGGTGGAATGGTTTCGGGATGATTCAAGCGCATCATGTTTAGCGTGCACTTTATTTCTATTATTATTACATTGTAATAAAGGAAATAATTATACAACTCACCATAGTATAGAACCAGTAGGATGCCTCACCTTGTTTTTTGCAACTAGATGGTCCCATCTGGGGGCGATGGGAGACAGTGACAGATGGTCAGACATCAGATTCTCATAAGGAGCAACCTAGATCCCTCGCATGTGCAGTTCACAATAGGGTCCGAGCTCCTATGAGAATCTAATGCTGTGGCAGTTCTTAAGGGAAGCAGAGCTCAGGCAGTGATGGGAGTGATGGGGAGTGGCTGTAAATACACATGAAGCTTCACTTGCTTGCCTGCTGCTCACCTCCTGCTGTGTGGCTTGGTTCCTAATAGGCCATGGACCGATGGGTGTTACAGATCAGGGCTGGGAACGCCTGCTCTTTAATATTAAAACTCCTCCCAAGTGTGGGCCTGTGGCTTAGTTGATACACCATACATTTTTCCCCGTCTCTAAATGGAATGTGGTATAGGCCCCTCCTTCTGAGCCTCTATGGCCTTGAAAAATCAGGGAAACACCTTTTCCTGCCTGGTCCCCGTCTCGCCTTCCTCTCCTCTTCATCTTGGCAAATCTCCCTGGCTTGGAATCATCAGCCACCAGTTCCCCGCCCCTTGGAGTGAGGCCGCCATCACCAAAAATCCTTCCTTTGTCCAACGGGTACCTTGAAACCTCCGAGAGTTTAGGCCTTAGAAATATTCTCTGGTGTATGTCTTACAAAGAAACTTGCTGATGTAAAAGAAAATGTCTATTCATGACTCTGGAAATGAAGGGAGGTAGTAAGGGGAGAACTAGGAAGTATAAGAAGGAAGGAAAGAAAGAAGGTCAGGGCGAGAGTGAGGGAGGTGAGGATGAAAGGGAAGGAAGGGAGAGAAGCAACATTTTCAAAGTTTACTGTGAAGCAAGAAACAAAAAGTGGCAAAATGAGCCTCTTCATGTAAATCTACATGAAAACATGAACATCTGTCCTAGCCAGGATCAATTTAACATGCAGAGAAATATACACACTAGAATGTTAAAGGCAGCAGGATACACAGTGTGATTAGAACATGTTAAAACCAAACACAAACAGACGCAGGAGAAATGATCTGAAGGAAATACTTCCCAAGTGCTAGCAGTGGTGGTCTTTGGGAGCTTTTGAGGAATTTTCTTCTTCTTTTGATGTCACAGAAAGAGCAGACTTATTTAAAAGAGAAATCTCACTGTACTAAGATCACCCCTTTCACAGCCGACTCTCAGCAAGGCAGCTGGACCATTCCAAGAGCCTGTTTGTCTTGTTCCTTCTCCATTCCAGCTTTTCTCACCTTGCACCAGGTTCCTTCATTTCCTGTTGGCTGTCTTCACCCTCCAGCACCTTCCTGCCTGTCCATCCTGTCCATTCGTCAGAGGGCTGCTGGACAGCATCTACCTCAATTAATGGCCACTTCCCATTCTCTCCCACCTCGCCTGGGTTATCCACCTCCCGAATCACTCCTGCATCCTCCCTGCTACTCCCGAGGCTGGCGTCCAAGTCTGGTCCACATCTCTTCCCTGCCTCTTGCCCTCAGGAGAAGGTACAAACCCTCCCATTGTATACACTGATGTCTACACTTGCCTCCCTCTCCTTCCCTCCCTGTGCTCCACACAGCCACGTGTCCTGGCCTTCTCCTAAGCTGCAACAACAACTTCTGAATATTTTTACCACAGCCCTTACCACATTAAACCAAAAGTATCTGTTTCTTATGTGTCACATCCCCCCGTTAGAAACTCTCTAAAGGCAGAGACCATGTCTTAACACGGTTGAACCACCAGTCCCTAACACAATACCCTGGCACAGGCTGAATTGTCTATCAACACTGTCTCACTGAATCTGGCCCTCTTCGTCAAAACCTTTCCATGGCTCTTCTCTGAAGACCATCCAAACCCTCAGCCTGACTTTCAGAAACATTGAAAGGCTGGTTTAAATCTAGCTTTGCCACCTTAATGGCAAATGAACACCACCTCCCTCCAAAAATGGGCTCCGCTGTACTGAGCGCTTGCTTCTCCGGAGCATACCTCACACATGCTCTCTCACTCCTTTTTTTCTCCCCGTGCCCAAAACACCCTCTCATCTTTGGGTTTCCTAATTCACTCTAGTTTTCCCTCAACTCCCAGCTCCAGCGCCACCTCCTCTCAAAGTCCTTCCTTCCACCCTACTCAGCTTCTGAAACCATCCGTGATCCTTGGCTGCTTCTGGAACTTCTCATGTGTGCGTATCTCACGTTGCTAATTCAATGTAGGTAAGCCCCTCTCCTCGTCATGCTGCACATGCACTTGGGCCTAGGAGCTCCTCAGTAAGAGCTGCTGACTGGCTGATGTAGGTCATGTGCTGCCACAGAGGTGACTGTGCTGGTGTGCCAGTTTTGGTTACCAGGCTATGGATCCACGTCTCACACAGGCCGCACCTTGAAGGAGGGCCCCTGAACCTAAGCAGGAGAGGTTCAGTCATCCCAGTTCTGCCCCACCTGCTCTGCCTCTGCTTCCTGATCACCTGCCACAGGCCACTGGGTGGGCCACCAGAGAGTCCCTGCCACAGCTCGCCTAGGGACCAGGAAAGGCCCGGGTGGACCAAGGGCCCTGCACCTTGCAGCCAGCGTCCTGGTGCTCAGAACAACCCATGCATTTATAGACACCATGGTTTGCTGAATCTCTAGGCAAACTGTTACTGTCCATGGGAAAGTATTAGGAACCAGAAAATCGTGTTTGTTTTCCTTCTCATTATAAACTTCCAATGGCTCCCCTCTGAATACTAAGGCAGTAAGTAGCCTGGTATTTGAGACCTTACACATTTTTATTCAAATCTGTCTTTCATTAATCGGATACTGTCCAAGGCCACCCAGCCTGTACCTTTTACTCATTTATAAAGAAATGGAAAATTCCTTACTGAATGAGTGAATGAATAAATGCATCCAATGGTGATTGTCTTGCACTCTATATAACACGTGTTCTGGATTTACTAATAAAAAATGCTGTAGGCATCTTCTGGTGGCTTTCCCTCATCCTGGTTTGCATTGCAGGGGCTCTGGCTGTAGCCACCGCTGAAGACTGTAGCGGACCTGGAGAGACCCACATCTTGTCTTCCAGAGACGAGGGTGATGTCATGAGTCACTGCTTGGTCTTTCCCCTCTCTCTGCGCATGTGGTGTCAGCCGTGGTGCCTGCCAGCCCAAGACAGGACTTGCTACATATGTCAGCAGTGGAAGAGACCCGAGTTACCCCGAGTCATCAGCGGAGAATCCCTATGGGTCCGCAGCAACTTCAGTCCCTACCTCCTCAGAAGAAAGCATTCGACTGAGGGGCCTGAGGCAGAGAAAGAGAGCGGGCAAGTTTCAGAACAGGAGTGGAAGTTTAGTTAAAAGGCTTCAGAACAGGAAAGAAAGGAAAATTCGCTTGAAAGAGACCCAAGCAGGCGCCTGAAGGTCCAAGAGAGAAAAGAGAGCTAAAGAAGACAGTAAAAAAAAAAGAGGGTCTTTAACCTTGATCCTGGGACTTTACAGGCTCACCTCTTTCCCAGGCGTCTTCCCGTACAGGGTGGGTTTCCCGCATGCGCAGTGCCCGCCTTACCCTTTGGAATGGAGCATGCGCAGTGTGTTTAGGGGAAGGTCCACGCAGGCCCCACTGAGGCTTTCTTCCCTTTTCTGGTGGAGTGGTGACTGTACGTCACCATTTTTGTCTCTTAACACGTATGCCCAGAAAGTAGCTTCTCCCTGGGGGCTGCATTCAATTAACATTTTGATGTTAACAGGTGCAGACCATCAGGAAATGGTCTCTTCTGGCCACATGGAATTGTCATTTTTAGAGAGGCCATGCGATGATGGCCAAACCATCACCTAACATTTCTAGTTGGTGGTAGGGAGAGCCCTCTCCTGCCCCTTTCATGCCTAACACACAGAGGGGGCTTGGCTGGGACTTCGGAGTGAAGGTACTGGAGTAATTCTGCCGTTGACTGTGATGATGAAGAATTGGCTGTGCTATTTTCCATTTATTTACTCCCATAGATTCTCCACTTCAATGCAGGGAGGTAAGATTAGGGAGTTGGCCCATGCACAGCTCAGTAGACCACTGGTGATGAGACTTGAGGGCCTCTGGGCCTGCAGACAGCCCACTGTACCCAGATCAGTGCGAGGGATTCTCACACTCCAGCTGCTACAAAGCTGGGCCTTTACCTCTGCTTATCTAGAAAGAGGCCTGAGCGGGTGACTCATTCTCACACATCAGAGCATCCGCAGTGCTCCAGCCCTGCCCCAACCTCCCTGTGTCTACTGGGACAGCCTCAACGCCAAGGGAAAGAACAAAGAACTAAGGAAAAAACTCGAGTTTTAAAAACTGGACAGAGTGAGGAGGAGCCTCCTCAGGACCGATTCTTTCCTCCCTCTCTGGCCTCTCTTACCCGCCATCATCAACTTTTATGCTCTTGAAATGTTCACGCTGTTTGTCATTCCCTGGGAGCAGCTTGTCCACCAAGCTTCTGCATTTGGGGCTGAATAACAAAAAATCAAAGGGACAAAATGAGCCAACTCCCTAATCTTACCTCCCTGAATTGAAGTGGAGAATCTATGGGAGTAAATAAATGTAAAACATACAGTCAATTCTTTACCATCACGGTCAATAATGGCAGAATCTCCAGGAGGAAATGCACTCTGGAGGACTTCCTTCATCTGAGACATCTAACCTGGGGACAGCTCAGCTCTGTGTCCCACCTCCACCACCACAGACTCTCTGCCCACTGCTTCTCCGTATTCTCCAAGATCTGGGGTGTTCCATTTGGGTTCCTGGAGAAAAAAGAAATGTTTTCTACCTAGAGTGAATATACCTGGTGTGCTTCCAAATAGCTGCAGCCCTTGCATTTTTAATAAGAAGGAAGCCCTGATGAATGTCACAAAGCCAATAAATGTGGCCACCACCACAGTGGAGATGTTGCTATACAGCTGTCAAGTGCCCGCAGTGTGCAAGGCAGAGCAGAGATTAGACATGTTGCCCACCCAGTGGGCTGATGTTCAACGTGCCTGCGTGTTTCTGTAAGTATTTCCAGTTCAGTTTACATTTTAGAAGAAAATAAATTCACTCGGACAACCATCTCCTGTTCTTCTTCTCCCCACCCTCCACCTTTGATAATGGAACAAACCCTTTCCCCTTCCCCTTCCCTTTTATAATAAAAGAAGTCCTTGCAGGTGTCAGTGGGGCTGCTTAGGGGCAAAGCCCACGGATCCCCACTCTGCACCTAGGAACTGGCTGATCCTTGTGACCCTGTCAACTGGGACCCACTTGTAGCCAAACCTCTCTTCACTCCCAGCAATTGCTGTTTCATCCCAGATCCCAGTGGTTCTAGCTAGACCCAGGGCAAAGACTACTTGGGCCTTTTGATGAAAGGCCTTTGGGAATTTATTACCTTTCCACTGGGATATTGGAGCTGCAGAACTTGTTTACCTCTGGGATTCTGTTCAGCACCTGACATCCTGAAGGTTTGCCTGGGATCCTCCCAGCCCTAGTCTAACCCTCAATGAGCTGGCGCTGGCTGGCCAGCCTGAACTCACCTGGGATCCCTGTTTGGCTTGGCCTTTGTCAAGGAATCCAGGAGCCTGAGGAACTAGAGAATTAAGCAACAGCTCACCAAGGGCGAATTCCTGCCTAGCGCCTGGTATCTGGTTTCTGAGCCAAGCATGGGTGGCTCTGTTTCTGCTGATTCCTGATTGTGGTTGCATGCTGTATCCTGGTTCTCTGTTCCTACCTGGATATTCCTCCCCAGAAGGAATTAAGTCCAGGGCCCTGAGAGCTGCAGGCCCAGATGTAGCTCTTGTATGCAAACACTTCCACTTCTGAATTCTCAGAAGTTACTAAGACCCCTTAGAGCCATGCTGGGGTCCTTTACCCCTTCCTCGGGACTCAACTTAATTGACTTGGCCGGGTGTTACTTTAGACACCTGAAATAGGCAACTGCTTGGTTTCAGGGTGGTTTAAATTTCAGAGGGGCATGGCATGGCATCATGTTTGAAGCTGGGACTTATAATGCACAGATTAGAGCCTTCTTTGCCACTCTAACAGTTTTGCTCATCTTTACCCACCATTTGTCAGATCACCCTTGGGTGTTGGAGAGTTATGTCTGATTGTTTTTGCACACAGGTCAGAAATGTATGAAAGATAGTCTGAATTTCTTGCCTCTTTCTCTAAAACAAACCCAATAGCTCAGACTGCAGCAAGCTGCTGATATTCTATCTCTGTGAACTGGCAGGCGATACGCTGAGGAATGCCTGCTCCTATCCCCATTTTTACCTGAGATCCCAGACACTGGCATGCACCACACACCCTGGGTTTGCCAGGGACAAACCTGCTTAAGCTGTCCTGTTATAATCATGAAAACACCCCCTGTTGTTCTCAAAGTGAAAGTTGGACAATAAATTATGGAGTTGCCCTATGTGTAGAGGACAGCCCATTTGTTCTAGCTGTGTTCTTGCCAGACGTACAGAGAGCATGTTATGGCTGGAGAAGTTAGGGCTGAGGAAGGGAAGTGACTTGTCCCCACTCACATAGTGAGTCAGTAGCAGAACTGTTTAAGAGAATCCAGGAGCTTTGACTAATGTGCTACTCATTCCTGACACCACCCTGGTAAAGCGAGTAGAAAAGACAGGAATAGGTCAGTTGACAACACATGGTGGAGGAGAGAAGCCTGCATGCCTATGCATGTGAAATGACGTTAGAAGGCTTCCAAAGGCAGGTTCAAAATAATATTGCACAATGCAATTGATCCTTAGTGGGAGCTCAGGGACTGCTGGTTGATGAGTGACTTGATGAGCTACAAGGGCCCATAGGGAGAAGGGAAACATCAAGCAGGATGACCATGGGGTGCGGCAGAGAGGAAGCAGTGAACTCCCGGCGGCTGGCTCAGCCTGAGCCTGTGATGGGGCAGAGGTTGTCCTGGCACTGTATGGGCGGAAGGACCTGGGCTACCTCTAAGTCTACTGAGGCGTTATTCACCAAGGGGAGGATTGAGAAAATCTGGTAAGGAGAAAGAAGTGAAGCCAGCATGAAGGAAGGAGGTGTGAGGACAGGGGGAAGACAAGACTGCCTGGAGCAGAGGGAGTTGGAAGAAAAGACACAAGGAATGTCTGCCCAGCATCCTCATTTTTTTGGTTTTCTGGGAAAATGGAGCAACTCTTGCAAGTGGCGATTACAGAGGGTGGGAGTAGGAGAGAAACCACAGTGATTTTTCTTTCAGGACCAAAAAAAATGTTTTCCCCAAACTAAACAAAGTCAGATTGAGAAATTCAACATAGTACCTTAGGGACCTGGTGGCTCATGGCTGCGTCTTGCCACAGGCGCGGGCCTCAGATGCTCACGCCGCCTGGGGAGGAGCACTTAAACTTTTAAGTGAAGAGGACACGTAAACCTTCGAAGATCAAAACAGTCATGGTTCTCTTTTTGCAAAATAGTTTTTGTCAGCCTCCTACAGACAGTGGTGGTGGCACCTTTTGTGAACCACAGCAGGACATGTGCCTGGATGCCCCCTTCCACACCTGTTACCTGCCCAGGGAGCCTTGCCTGCCTCTTATAGGACAGCTTCATAGCCTGTGACTTCAGTGGGGGCCTCTTACACTGAAAGCCCCCAGTGATGGCTGCTGTTGTTGCCTAAAAGGTCGTTTCTGCCTGGGGGTGGTGGCTCACGCCTGTAATCCCAGCACTTTGGGAGGCCAAGGTAGGCGGATCACGAGGTCGAGCGATTGAGACCATTCTGGCCGACATGGTGAAACCCCGTCTCTACTAAAAATACAAATATTAGCTGGGCGTGGTGGGGCAAGCCTGTAGTTCCAGCTACTTAGGAGACTGAGGCAGGAGAATCGCTCGAACCCGGGAGGCCAAGGTTGCAGTGAGCCGAGATCGCACCACTGCACTCTAACACTCTAGCCTGGCGACAGAGCGAGACTCCATCTCAAAAGAAAAATAAAAGATCATTTCCCTCAGATGACACCAGTGCTTTAGGATCATTAAAGAAACAAAGGAATCTTCTAATTACAAGATGAAACTCTGCCTTCAAAAAGGGAGATGCAGCCAGATTCTTCAGGGAAAACTGGAGCTGGGGCCTGGGTGGTCTTGCCGGTATTCCTGCTTTTGTGATTTCATTAAATGAAGCCATTCATTTCAGAGCTGCCTTAAAAAAAATGTGGAAGTCATTCAACCTTCTTCAGCAAATTACAGTGATTTTAAATGAACAAAAAAGTCAGTGGCCCTATTCACACTCCCCACTCCCCTGGTCAGAAACAATGTATCTGACGATGGAAATTATCCACAGCCTGGAAAGAAAAAATCATGGCTGCTTCTCGGTTGCACATCGTACTTTCATATTTTTATTTATGCGAAATTCTCATTCTCAACCATCTGATTTCTGTTAACCTTAGGGTTCTAAATCTAGTCGGGTCCTGAGCCTGCAGACCCCTTTAAATAGTGTGATAACTCAAATTGTTTTCAAATTGAGGTGGCTGTGCTTCTAATTCTCATCTGTGGAGCCACGGGCCTTGGGGCCGCCTGCACTGTCCCACCGGCTGAGATTGTATCTGCAAACCCTGCCCGCTCTCCCAGGACTCTGCTGGCCAGGGGCTGAGTTCTGAAGCCTCTCCAACCTCAGGTGGAAATCTGGGTCCTCGCCCAGCCCAGAGCGCTGGAGGATCTCAGCAGCCCTCCTTGGCACACAGGAGGAGTGGGTGCTGAGCTGGCACAGCAACTCTATCCTCCTGTCCCCACCCTGGGATTTCTGATCTGCTGCAGGGTGTGGGAGAACCCAGCTCCCACCTCTGCTAACTGTGCGTAATTCCTGAGTGGAGAGGGCGTCACAGTCTCAGAAAAGAATGAGGGGCTGGCCCACAGTCTCTGCTCCTCTCTAGTGGTCTCCGGAGGCACCCCAGGCAGCTGGCTACGATCCTCGGACCTATGTAATCACTGGTGCCGATGTCCATGCTAATGACTCTAGTGGCCACCTCTATCCAGGCGAGGGCTGAATGCCGGCACCAACATAACTTCTTCCAAACAGCCTAGATTAATTAGACAAATGAAAAAAAAAACAAAAACAAAAAACAACTGTGAGGTAGGGACCTTCAGCATAATCCTAGCTTTTATCACATAAATAGAGGGTGGGGGTACTCACCCCACCAAACCAAAAGGACTCATGACACAGTGCAAGGGGCCATGTGCCTTCACAAAGAGAAGGGTCATGTCAATATCAATCCTACAGCGATTCAACTCCACAAAGACAAATGGTGTTTTAAAAATTCCATTTTATTCATTGGTAGTTTTTCCCTTTTTAACAAAATTGTCTATATTTAAGGCATACAACATGATGTTTTGACATACATATACAGAGTGAAATAGTTACTACAGTCAAGCAAATTAACATATTCATCATCTCACATAGTTATTTTTTGTGTGTGTATACGGTAAGAGCACCTAAAATCTACTGTCTTCACAAATTTCCAGTATACAGTATAACATTATTAACTATGCTGTATACTATACCTTTAGATTTATGTATCCTACATTTGCACCTCTCCCCATTTCTCCCTTTCCCATCCCTAGTAACAGCCATTCTACTGTCTCTTTTCTAGGTATTTAACTTCTCCTTTAGATTTCACGTGAGTCATAGTATTTTTCTTTCTGTGGCTGGCTTATTTCACTTAACATAATGTCCTCCAGGTTCATCCATATTGTCAAAAATGGCAGTGTCTCCTTTTTAAAGGCTGTATAATATTCCATTGTGTGTGTGTGTGTGTGTGTGTGTGTGTGTGTGTGTGTGTGTATAAAAGCATACTGATTAAGGAAAATGTTTAAGCCGTACTTGTCTGTGGTCTGAGTTAGACCCGTGATTGTATCCTTTCCTTTGATTGGCATTTATAATCCCCAATCCCTCAATAAATTGTGCTAACACAGGGAAATTGCTTTTACCAAATCCCTGTTATATATATATAATAATAATATAAAGTCCCACTTGTTTATTTTTGCTTTCATTGCCTGAGTTTTTGATGTAATATTCAAAAAAATCATTGCCAAGGCCATGTCAAGGAGCTTTCCCCTGTTTTCTTCTATAAGTTTTACGTTTTCAGGTCTTAATTTAGATCTTTAAGCTATTTTGAGTTGATTTGCGTGCATGTTGTGGGATAGGGTCTAATTTTCATGTGGATATCCCGCTTCCCCAGTATAATTTACTGCAGAGGCTATGATTTCTCCATTGTGTCTTCTTGGTGCTGTTTTCAAAAATTAGTTGATCGTATATGCTTGGGTTTATTTCTGGGCCGTCTATTCTGTTCCGTTGGTTTATGTGTCTGTTTTTATGCCAATAACATACTATTTCAAATACTATAGGTTTGTACTAAAATTTAAAAATCACCAAGTATGATGTCTTCAGCTTTGTTTTTCTTTCTTAATAACTTTGGCTACTGCGGTCTTCTGTGATTCCATCCAGATTTTAGAATTGATTTCTCTAGCTCTGTAAAAAATGCCATTGCAATATTGACAAGGATGGCTTTGAATCTTCATACTCCTTTGTGTAGTAGGAACATTTTAACAATATTAATTATTTCAATCCATGAATGTGGGATCTCTTTCCATTATTTGTGTCATCTTAAATTTCTTTTATCAATGTTTTATAATTTTCAGTGTACAGATCTTTCAGCTATTTGGTTAAATTTATTCCTGATTATTTTATTCTTTTTAATGTTATCATTAGTGAAATTGTTTTCTTTATTTTTTTATTTTTTGGATAAGTCATTATTGTTGTGAAGAAGGATACTGATTTTTATATGCTGATTTTGTCCTCCAACTTTACTGAATTTATTAGTTTAAACAGGTTTGTGTGTGTGTGTGCTTGAAGTTGTTAGGGTTTTCTACATATAGGATCATGTCAGCAGTAAACAGGGAAAATTTTACTTCTTTTCTGATTTGGATGCCTTTTATATTTTTTTCTTGTCTGACTGCTCTGGCTAGTACTTTCAATACTACATTGAATAGCAGTGGCAAGAATGGGCATCCTTGCCTCGTACTGGATCTTAGAGGAAAAGCTTTCAATTTTTCCCACTGCTTATGATGCTATCTCTGGGATTTTCATAAATAAATAGCATTTATTATGTTGAAGAAGTTGCCTTCTGTAACTAAAGTGTTGAGACTTGTTAATCAAGAAAGAATGCTGAACATTGTCCAATGCTTTTTCTGCATCTATTGAGATGAACATGACTAATCTGGAAGAGCACTTTGTGAAAGTGACTTACAGAGTGGTTGTGCCTAGAGCACTGACCCAAAAAATGATCAAGTGGTGGCCGGGCATGGTGGCTCACGCCTGTAATCACAGCACTTTGGGAGGCTGAGGCGGGTGAATCACCTGAGGTCAGGAGTTCGAGATGAGCCTGACTAACATGGCGAAATCCTGTCTCTACTAAAAATATAAAAAATTTGCCAGGCATGGTGTTGGGCACCTGTAATCCCAGCAACTTGGGAGGCTGAGGCAGAAGAATGCTTGAACTCAGGAGGCGGAGGTTGCAGTGAGCCCAAATTGTGCCATTGTACTCTAGCCTGGGCAACAGAGCAAGACTGTCTCAAAAAAAAAAAAAAAGGATGTGTTTATTGATAATATCTGTATCTCTGTATAGAGAAGTCCTTTCTAGTGTAGAAACCATAGATTTAAAAAATTATAAATTTATATCATAAAAGTATGTGTACTTTTTGTATGACAAAATTACTTTTTAAAATGTGACAACCAGGCCAAATACTTGCAACATATATGAGAAAAAGAGGCTAATTTTCTTAAATTATAAAAAGGTGGTACAAACCAATACAGAAAAGCTGGCATGAATCAATACATTAAATATTGGGTAAAGAATATGAATGGGCAGCTTATAAGAAAAGTTACACAAATGTCTGATAAGAGCATTCACTTGAAATTAAGAATGCAGTAAAAGGAGAGATAGCATGGGGAGAAATGCCAGATATAGGTGATGAGGAGGAAGGCAGAAAATCACACTGCCATTTGTGTACCTATGCAACAATCTTGCATGTTCTTCACATGTACCACAAAACCTAAAATGCGATAAAAAAAAATAAAAAAAGAAATGAAAAAACAATAACAACAACAACAAAAAGAAATTAAGGATGCATATCCAGATCATAACAGGATATCATTGTTCACCTAACTGGCAAAGATTATAAGGTTTTTAAAATAATTAGTGCCTTTGAAGATCAGTGGAGAAAGGAACTCACAAATATTGTTATGGGGACTGTTGACTGGTGGTCATGTTGCCAATATTGATAGACTCATCTGACAGCAATGTAACAATATCAATTGTGATTTTCAATGTGTGCCCTCTTTGATCCAGGAATTCCACTGCGTGAATTTAGACTACTACTACCTTGACTAAATTATACCAAAACATACAGGACAAGGATGGACATTACAGCATTGCTTACAATAACAGAAACAACTGGAATTTACCTAAATGTCCATCAGCTGAGAATAGTTAGACAATAGAACTTTATGAAGTAGTTTTTAAAAAGGTGAAAAGTTGATTGGTAGAGCTTGCTTATAGAGGATCTTTAATTTTAATACGTAGAAAATAAAGAAGCAAGGCTAAGGGCAACATATTCAGCAATATCTGATAAAGTTTTTAAATTGTACGAAAACACATTTGGGCACATCCCCCGATGTATTTATTTATTTATAGAATATATACAGGTATATAATCAGATACAAAAATAGAGCAAAAGGGGTGAATTAAAACAAAGAAATATAAGCTCTATTTTTTTTTTTACACCCTTGAATTGTTTTAGAGACTTTCTTGGATGTGTGCATCTACTCCACATGAGAGTGGTGTGAGTACAGCATTATGGAAATGTAAAACTTTGTCTGCAAACTCTTTGACATTTCTTCCATTGGGGGATGAAATCCCCTTCACACTGGACAAGCTTTTGTGGTTGTTTTGACCAAAAGGGGAGGAGAGAAATGATAATATATGATACTGAGTGTAGGCTGTAAAAAGTGATGCATCTTCTGCCTCGTTGCTAGGATACTTGTTCTTAAGCCTTTAGTGGCTAAGTGGGCAGGCTGAGATCACCATGCTGCGAGGAAGCCCAAACTAACACAAGTGGAAAGATGATGGGGAGAGAGACATGCTCAGGTGCTCCAAGCTTCAGCCTCTGCCTGCCTCTGCGCAAGCAATACCAGGCCAGCCTGCTGAGCTCTTTCCAAATTCCTGACCCACAGAAACCAGAAGTGAGGACAAACACTTGCTGCTGTTTTAGACCACTGTGTTTGGGGGTGATTTGTTATGTAGCAATAAATAACAGAAACAACCATGATCCCCAATTTTTGTGCACACACGTGTGTGTGTGTGTGTGTGTGTGTATGGTGTTGTGTATACAACTGACCCTTGAACAACATGAGCTGGAACTGTGCAGGTCCACTATACACAGATTTTCTTCTGAGACAGCAAGACCAATCCCTCCTCTTCCTCCCCGCTCCTCAGCCTACTCAACATGAAGACAATGAGGATGAGGACGTTTAGGATGATCCCCTTCCACGTGACACATAGTAAGTATATTTTCTTTTCCTTATGATTTTCTTAATAACATTTTCTTTTCTCTAGCTTACTTTTTTCTAAGAATACAGTATCTAATACGTATAACATACAAAGTAGGTGTTGCTTGACTGTGTTACTGGTGAGGCTCCTGATCAGCAATAGGCTTTTGGTAGTTTTGTTTTAGGGGAGTCAAGAGTTACGTGCAGATTTTTCAACTGTGCTGGGGATTGGTGCACCTAACCCTCATGATGTTCTAGAGTCAACTGTATATGTGTACACACACACACACACACAGACACACACACACACACACAGACACACACACACACACAATATTTTTATAGATGCAAATGTACATCCACATTTGCTGTGCTTTGCCTAATTTTGAGGGAATAGAGGACAGAAGGAGGTGCTGAGAGCAGTTATTTCTGAGTGGTGGGCAGGAAGGCAGGGAAGCTGTGAGAGGTAATTTTAGGTCTTAACTGGATTAAGGAATACTAGAGAGCTGGTAAAGCCTCAAATCTGGGTGTGTCTGTGAGGGTGTTTCCAGGGGAGACTGGCACGTGAGTCAGTGGACCACGTGGGAAAGATCTACCCTCAATGTAGGCAGGCACCATCCAATCAGCTGGGGGCCCACACAGAACAGCAAAGCAGAGGAAAGGAGAATTCTTTCTTTCTCTCTCCTGGACCTGGGACACCCTGCTTCTGCTGCCCTTGGATAGCAGAACTTCAGGCTCTTCAGCCTTTAGACTCCAGGACACCCTTGGTTCTCAGGCCTTTGGCCTCAGACTGAGAGTTGCACCACTGGCTTCTTTGGTTCTGAGTCTTTTGGACTTTAACTGAGCCACACTATGGGCATGTAGTGTGCAGATGGCCTGTCATGGGACTTCTCTGCCTCCTTAATCACATGAGCGAATTCCCCTAATAATCCTCCCTTGTCTATCTATCTGTCTGCCTGCCTATCTATCTATCTGTCTGTCATCTATGTATCTACCTACCTGTCTGTCATCTATCTATCTATCTATCTATCTATCTATCGAACAACCGTAATGTGCTTAACACTATCCAAAACTGATTCTAGTTCTCAAGTGTGCAGCTCCTGGAGTCATATTTGAAGGTCTGCATCCTGGCTCCATCATTTCTTATCCTCTCTAAAACTCAGTTTCCTCTTCTGAAAAATGCAAATAATACCAGTACCTATGTCACTTATCTATTGATGTATGATAAATTACGCCAAAACTTAGTAGCTGGAACCAATAAACATGTATTAGCTACAACTTCTGTGGGTTATGAAGCCAGGCACGATGCAGCCAGCAGCTTCTGGCTCAAAGTATCTCATGAGGTTTCAGTCCAACTACTCTCTGAGGCTGCAGTCCCATCTGAGGTGTGACTAGGGTGGGATCCTCTTCCAAGTCCATGCACGTGCTTGTCAACAGGATTCCACCCATTGCAATCTGTTGCACTGAGAGTTTCACTTCCTCACTGGCTGTTGGCTGGGGGTCTCCCTCAGTGCTTTGTCACATAGTCCTCTCTACAGGGTAGCTCATGGCATGGCAACTGGAGCACCAAAGACAGAAGCCACAGACTTTTTACAACCTGATCTTGAAGGGGGACATCCTCTTTGTTACTTTGACATACTCTACTCATTCAAGGCAAGTATATGAATCCGGGATTATAAAAGGAAGTGAATGCCAGGAGGTGAGGATCAACAGGGGCCATTGCAGAGGCTGCCTACCACAGCACCTCATAGAGTGTCTGTGAGCATTAAATGAATTAATGTCAGTGTTTAAAACATAGCAAAATACAGTATTGCTCAACAAATGAAAGGTCTTATTCATATTATAGATATCTGTCCATGTTTAACATTAAATATCAAGCGGTTTTTTTTTGAGACAGCGTCTTGCTCTGTCACCCAGGCTGGAGTGAAGTGGTCTGATCTCCACTCACCGCAACCTCCACTTCCTGAGCTCAAGCTATTCTTCTGTCTCAGCCTCCCAAGTAGCTGGAACTACAGCCACACGCCAGGCTAAGTTTTGTATTTTTAGTAGAGACAGGGTTTTGCCATGTTGGCCAGGCTAGTCTTGAACTCCTGACTTCAAGTGATCCGCCTGCCTCGGTCTCTCAAAGTGCTGAGATTACAATCATGAGTCACCCGGAGTACTCTTTTTCTGCAATTAATTTATAATGATATTTCAGTGAGGTCCTTTGGCCAGAAATGCACTAATTTATCCATGCAGGTGTTTTCTCAGACTCCCCAGGGCAACACTGACGTAGGAGCGGCTCCTGCCAAGCAGTGATATGGGCCGGCCCTGTCGTGGCTTTGGGCTCTCTCAGTACAGCTCATCGAGTGGCCATCCAGTCTGTACTAGTGCCTATAACAAGATGGGAACCCAGGTAGTAACTGAGGACCCAGCAGTGAACCAGGCAGGTATAGCTTCTGCCTTTCCAGAGCATACAGAACAACCTTCTCCACTGGAGAAAGTTCAGACAGCAAAAAGACAACTTCAGCCATTCCTGAGCACTCTTGAATACTGATACCCAGAAAGGCATAAACCTAAATGATCACTCTTCTCTTACTACCTCAATATTTGAAGGTAAATGAGGAGGTTAATTATTGTTAATTATTTAATTTTAGAAATATATAATGTATCTAACTAAAATCTATTTAATACTTAAAATGTTATATTTATGAAGTTTACTAACACCAGGTACACCCTCACTTAGGTGGGGCAGGAAACTAAACTTCTTGCCACCATCATGAGATCGGGTTTGGCACAATGTGGTGATACTCTGGTTTCCTAGGAGACTTAACCCTGGCACAGGCACACAGCTAGGACACACACAGTATTGCTATTCTCACCAGGTGTTCAGCTGCTCTTCGTACAAGCATCTCTACCGTCTCAAAGAGTGTATATTCATGCATTCAACAACTATTTCATGAACAATAAGCAAATGCTATATTGAGGGGTCTCTTTGGATCCCACCTATTTCCAAATTTCCAAGACTGCATTCTCTCCATTTACTGTCCTCCAACACAGCTTTCTAGACTCTGAATGGGGTCTTCCGCTCGTAGGCATGGCCAGCACAGCGTAAGGTAGAGAGCAGAACAGGAGCCGCCCATTTTCTGTGTAGAAAAACAAAGAAAAAGAAAAGAAGTTGTATGAGGCACATCCTCCAGAGTGAGTTGACCCAGAGTCTTTATAGAATGAGAAGGGAGAGAATTCATAATTAAATAAACAGCAAACAAACCTCAGGATAAAGGTTACCCCTTATCTTACCTAAACTCTACAGTATTATAATTTATTCAGTCAACGAATGAGTATTTGTTAGCATCTAATCTATACCAGGTGCTATTCTAAGCTCAAGTTTTATCATGGTGCTCCAGTTTTCTCCTTGTAATATTTACACTCAATAAACACTTATGAAACCTACTGGTGTGCAGAACTATAATCTGTAACCTATCATACACTTCGGAAAAATATTAACAGAACCTTAGTGGGCAAGATCAAGTACTCATTAAAAATGGGATTTAGAGAACAAAAATTTTAAATGATACTATGTTTGAGCAATTACACACATATATATGTAAAAATGTCTACACAAACCAAACATTCAGGAAGATACCAATTCTGAAACAAGCTCTGTCTGTATTAAAGAACTCGTCTGCTGGAAATGTTTTCTCCTTAATTGCCTTCAGATATTTAGTGTATATCTGTGATATCATGGTTTTCTAGGCCATATTCTCCAACGAACGTTATGTTACACAAGCTACGTGTTCTTTCATGTTTATAAACTAGCCCTTACCAGTTTGAAATATAACATCTTCTTGCACTCACATCCTCCCTTGTTTTATCCATGCAAATCTCAGCAAAGTCTTGTGTAACTGTATTAGTCAGCTTCACTGCATAACAAACAATACCCTAAAACCTCAGTAGCTTACATCATCCATTTATTTCTTGCTCATGAGACATGCAGGCTATGAGTCTGCTGTGGCTCTGTCTCAGGTGTTTTCTCAATCCAGGATGCAGCTGAAGGAGCAGCTCCTATCTGGGAAATTCTTTTCTCTTGGAAGAGGGCAGAAGAGCAAGAGACCAAGCAGAACCACACAATCACGTTTAAAATTTTTGCTCCTAAGTGGATATATACCTTGTCTACTCACGTGTCATTGGCCAATGAAAATCACATGACCAAGCCTGACAGGGAGTCAGAGAAATACACTTACCTATAAGGGGTCTAAGGCAGGGATGTATAATCGTTTTAAAGAAGGAAGGACAAATAATCGCAAACAATACTGTAATCCACTACAGTAACCACTTGGCAATTTCCAAAATAGTGAGGAACTTACGGGCACATTTTTTTCTGGATCTCCATTTCTGTCCATTCACTGAAGGGTAGAACACAGGCAGATCCTCAATCACGGCACACATAACCTACAGGAAAGGAAAGTCATCACTGTGAAGGACACTGAACTAAGCCCAACATCTGTTAAAAGATCACAGATTTTGAAATTTTAAAAAACAAATGCTGAACCTCATTGTTATAACACTAGGGTTAACAAAGGGTTGCCGTGGTTTATTCAGCATTATGCTGGCAACTTCGTTTCACTAGTGTCCAATTTTGTTTTTAGTTTCCTGGGATTCAAAACCAAAAGAAGGGAAAGGAGTGGCTAACATTCATGCTAATACTCGTATAATGCTCTAAAATTTGTTTAAATAGCACTTCCACATTCACAGTAATTGCAGAAGTGATGAACACAGTTAAGAAGGACATGCTGTACTTGGGGAATTAGAATTAGAAGTAGGAGAGACAGGATAATATTTGCTTTTATATGAGAAGAAAATTACAGTGTTACATGTGCTTAATCATTGTAGGGACCTAAATCATGGCAGGTATCTGTTTATGCCATTTGTTGGGGAAAAAAAAATACTGGGACAGGATACCATTTTCCTTCCTTTAATATTTTTAAATCACCCTGTACAGGACAGGCGCTGTGAGATGAATATCTCATACTTACATATACACACGCCTATTATTTCCACATCTCTGATTTTTCCCTGTACCCAGGGATTTACTTCTAGTCATAAAAGATGGCTTACCTTAGATTTCCTGCCATAAAGCTCCTTCCCTTTATACTAAGTCATACTTTCTACAGTTGGCTTAGAAGACACATTTTATAATGAGAAAGCTAAAATGGAGTCTTTTTAAAGACATGTCCAAGACACACATACTAACGAGATGACTACTTCACTCCTTAATTTGCGGTTCATTGAGATGACTGATTGACATATAGAAAGTTAGATAGATAAAAAGATACACAGATAGATACATGGATGAAAGATAGATGATAGAGAGAGAATTGAAACATAGATGATAGAGAGAGATGAATAGTTTCTCACACTTGGCATATGGAGTGAGGAAGTCAAGGTGAAACAATGGTAAGCACTACGCCTCGGTGGCATCGTACCCACTTCACGTTGGAGAGCATGGCCAAGCCAACCACCTAGGAAAGAAACAAGAGCCATGTCAACTTTGTCATTCAAATAAATGTCCACGGCCAGGTGCAGTGGCTCACGCCTGTAATCCCAGCACTTTGGGAGGCCGAGGCGGGTGGATCACGAGGTCAAGAGATCAAGACCATCCTGGCCAACATGGTGAAACCCCATCTCTACTGAAAAAAAAAAAAAATACAAAAATTAGCTGGATGTGGTAGCGTGTACCTGTAGTCCCAGCTACTTGGGAGGCTGAGGCAGAAGAATTGCTTGAACCCAGGAGGCGGAGATTGCAGTGAGCTGAGATTGCACCATTGCACTCCAGCCTGGCGCCTGGCAACAGAGCAAGACTCTGTTTTTAAAAAAACAAAACAAAAAAAAACCAAAAAAAAACAAAAATAAATGTCCACGATGAATATTGTGCCTTCTCAAATAATTTGGAGCTCAACATTTTGACATTTCATATAATAGCTAGCATATTATGACTGTGGTAGATGTTACAGTGAATTGTGTCCCCCTAAATTCATATGTTGAACCCCTAACCCCGCTACCTCAGAATGGAACTCTATTTGGAGACAGGTTCTTAAAGAGGTAATTAAGTTCAAATGAGGTCATTACTGTGTGCCCTAATCCTACATGACTGGTGTTTTTTAAGAAGAGGAAATTAGGATACAGATGCACTCAGGGCCAAACCATGTAAAGTGAACCGGTGAAGGTGGCCATCTATTAGCCAAAGAGAAAGCCCTCAGGAGAAACCAACCCTGATGGCACCTTGAGCTCAGATATCGAGCCTCTAGCATTGTGAGAAAATAAATGTATATTGTTTAAGTCACTCAGTCTAGGGTACTCTGTTTTGATAACCCTAGCAAATTCATGTAGTAAATTTTTTTAAAAATCAGCTTCTCTTCAATTTATTTGCAAAAGAGAGAGAGAGAGAGAGAGTATTACCAGTACTTACATTTTACATAGTAAGACAGCAAGGAAAATGGATATATACTTGCTCTCGTCTGGGCCTGGGTTCAACTCACTGGCTCTACTACTTACTAGCAATGTATGTAACCTTGGACAAATTACTTAATCTCTTTGTGCCTCAGTTTGCAGATCTGTAAAATGGGGTAATGGTACTTATCTCACAAAGTTGTCAGGAGGAATAAATAAATTAATAATGTTTGAAAGCACTTAGAATAGTGCTTAACAGATTGTGACCAATGCATAAAAAGGAACTAAAACAGTTGGAAAGCGTTTTGAAATCCAGTCTATAAAATTCTTTTAAATTCTAACAAAAGAAAGTCTAAGTGTAGAGTATTCTTATTACAGTGAGAAAATATTTGTCACAGCATTCAGAGTTTCTAATCTGTTCAGGAGAGGGGCTACTGGGTTGACCTTGCATTTATAGGAAGAGAGATGACTCAGCTCAATGACTGTGCTCTGACGATGAGGATGGTCATGACCCAGGCACCGTGATGGCAGTGACTGTGAACCATTTCTGGAGAGGATTTTAACATTTGCCAAAGCTTTCACACTTGCTGGCTTTCCCCGCAGCATTCATTGCCATGAGAACTATGGAGGGAGTACAAAATATGTGCTGAAAAATGTTCACAGGTGCAATTTGCACATGACTTGCTGCAGAACGGGGGTAAACACAACTTGGTTTCTACTGGTCAAATTTTAACTCAAGATAAACTTGCTGACTGTGAAGTGTACCACATGATTGTTCAGTGTGTGATAGTGAACATAAACAGAGTCGGGGGAGTGGGGGCATCCCAGGGTCCAGGGACCAGTGTGTGGATCTTTCGGGAAGGCCAGCCTGGCTGCAATCTGCTCTGATCCAGCAGACCCTGCAGCTTGCCTCTGCTTGTGGGTTGTAAATCAGGAACACCACATGGCTGACTGCGAAGGTGTTTGGGGACTTAGAGCTCCCAGCCCACTGGTTTTTAATTCTCGTTACGGTTTCTGCTTGGAAATCCCGAAGGACTGGCAACTGCCTAGATAGCAGTTTTGACCAACAGAATCGTAAACAGAAATGACTAGTCATGGAAAAATGAGGTTCTAAAATATTAACTTAAAAAAAAATTTTAGATTCAGAGTGTGTTTGTGGAGGTGTGTTAGAAGCGTATATTGTGTAACGCTGGGGTTTGGGCTGCTGTTGAATCCATCACCCCAATCGTGAACATAGTACCCCATAGGTAGTTTTCAGTCCTTACCCCACTTCCTTCCTCTCCTCTTCTGGAATCCCCAGTGTCTACTGTTTGTATCTTTATGTCCACGTATGCCCATTGTTTAGCTCCCATTTATAATTAAAAATACACAAAAGTTGGCTTTCTGTTTCTATGTTAATTCACTTAGGATAATGGCCTCCAGCTGCATCCACGTTGTTGCAAAGGACATGATTTGATTCTTTTTCAGGGCTGTATAGTATTCCATGGTGTATATGTATCACATTTTCTTTATCCAGCCCACCATGAATGGACACTTAGGTTGATTCCATGACTTTGCTATTGTGACTAGCGCAGCAATACAGTCTGAGTGCAGGTGTCTTTTGATAGAATGATTTCTTTTCCTTTGAGTAGTTTCCCAGTAGTGGGATTGCTGGATCAAATGGTAGTTCTGTTTTTAGTTCTTTGAGAAATCTCCATACTGTTTTCCATAGGGGTTGAACTATTTTACATTCCCAATAAGAGTGTGTAGGCATTCCTTTTTCTACACATCCTTATCAGCATCTGTGATTTCTTGACTTTTTAGTAGCCATTCTGACTGGTGTAGACGGCATCATTGTGGTTCTAATTTGCATTTCTCTGGTCAGCAGTGATACTGGGTATTTTCTCAAGTGTTTGTTGGCCACGTGTATGTATTCTTTTGAGATGTGTCTATTCAGGGCCTTTGCCCACTTGGAAGATGAGTTTTATAAACCAATTGGGAAAAGAGGAAGTGTCTTCAGTAGGGAGATGGCATCTGAGATAGATTTTGGAGGATATCACTTCTCTGAGATCAAACTTGCCTTTGATACACTGGGAACGTTTTTATGAGCGTAAACATTACTAAAAGAGACTTGAAATATTTTTCTCTCCTGTCAGTTCAATCCATGGAGTTATTAAAATTTTCAAAACTTCAGGGCAAGGAAGAAATATATCATCTGAATGTAAGCATTTGAGTAACTAATCTCTGCCAGGGGTGGGGCCAGTAGGTTGACAATACTTCGTATATATTTTTATTTACATAGAACTGAGCCATTGCTAACCTCGCATATCTAGAAAATAGCTTAGAAACAATGAATTTGTTAAAAAATAAAAACAACACTTGAGAAACGCTTTTCTTGTACTTTTCTCATAGAATAAGCAGCCCTCAGTCCCTGACTTAGAAAACATCTGTGTTTATTGTACACATATCCCTAACCAGTGTGAGTTTCTCCATGTCCACAGCAATTCAGAAATAGAAAATCAGCAGTAGGGAGAAGACTTTGCATAGCCTTACACACTAACAAGAAATAACTGCTAACAGCCCAGAGAAGGGAGCAACGGAAACGTGTAAGAAACAGACACGCACAAGAATTCCAAAAGGCACAGTAATTTGGGAACTCTCAGTATGCCAGCAAATATTCCTCTGTCTCTCTCTCTCTCTCTTTCTCTCTCTCTCTCTCTCTCTCTCTTTCTCTTAATGGCCTAAGCCCATTTTTTTTTTATCCAATAGCAGAGAAAGCAGTTCGTTTTATGATTACTATAAGACTAAAAAAATTTTAAAAAAGAAGTTAAAGTTCCTCCACTCTTTAAGAAAGAGAAGGTTGAGTTACATTTTAGAAAGTTTTCTGCCCAAAATCTCTTTTTCTCCCTCCCTCCCTTCTTTCCTTCCTTTCTGTTTCTTTGTTTCTCCCTCTCTCCCTCCCTCCCTCTCTGCCCACCTCCTTTCTTTCCTTTCTTTCTTTCTTTTGGTGCTTTGAAGGACCAGTTCTCACTTGCCTAGAATTCAACAATCCAGAATGACTACAAAGCAAGCTGAGATTGTTTGTTTGTGCCACCATTTGCCAGTGTATAGATGTGGAGTTATTACGCATCATGTGACCAATATTACTTTCTAGCTTTTAAGGATCATCTCATGATTTTTAAGTTTCTGAAGAGCTGAACGATTGTTAAAAATACGAAAGGAGAAGAAATGAGGAGATAAAAACAAATGGAGGGAATTGTTAGGAGATGATATGTTAGAACAAACAGTGAGAGGGTAAAAGCAAGTTCCTCTAAGGCACAAACGAAATTTCACCGTCCCATTTATTTTTACTTCAGTTTACAGACTTCAAAACCTACTCATTATCACCAAATGCTCTTTCAAGTGATTGAAGGGCTGAAAGAAAAACCTAAGTCACCTCCACATATGATATGTAAGAAATGTTGGCTCATCCAGATCTTCCTAAGGAAAGAGAGTTTGACTCCAGCAATGCTGACTGCAAGCCTTACCAACTGCATCCTTCCTTCTTCCCACTCACGATACACACATACGCCCCTTGTATGTTAGAAACATTGTACTGGAGGAATGTATAAAAACTGTAAGCCAATTCTTCTCTGAGGGGTCGCTATCAGCCAGGTATGGGGTTAAAGTGCAAATACGTAATTATCACTTGACCATACCCCTGTGAGGAAACTGAGGCTCCAGAAATGTAAGTAAAGTTTCTGAAAGACACACAGCTTGCAAACAACAGAGATGAGATTTAAAACAAGGTTGCTTATTAACCACTGGGCTCCACTAGCTGCCAATGGGGTATAAATAGTGATCCCTGGAAATAAATGACCCCCATTTTCTCAAGGGGAAGGGATGGGTTGAGAAAAATAGTCGCTTTGATGGCATAGACCTGGAATGTGTGGAGGACCTTTGCTCTACACAGAACGGAATTGCTGAGCCCACTGATGTCGCTTAATAATTGGCAGATGGCCTGTCGGAGTGACTCACATGCAACTCAGATTCGGGGCTGGAAAGGCCATGGGCTAATGTGGGAAGGAGGTGCATCCCTGGGCAGCTTCTGCTGCAGTCAGTCACCGTGTTTAGACACCTCTGTTCACAGAGGGCTCTCTGTTACACTGAGCAAAATGTTTACAACCTGATCCCAACTTTTCTTATCCATCTAGAGGCTGCCTGTAACCGAATCATACCTGCCCTGGGCAATGTGCTCTGTACACAGATCTCCATCAGTCACACAACACGTGCTTACTTCTTGGTGGCAAAAGGTGGCGTCAATTTCTTTAAAGATACAGCAAGTCCTAAGGATCCAATTATATGGGGATTGGGCCAAGTGATCCCAGAGGCCCTGCCTTCTACTATTTTGAGATATTTACAAAATGCACATAAGGGAATTGGAAAATAGATATATGTAAACTGGCAGAAGAGAGAGAGAGAGAAATTGACTTCTGAAATTATTAGCCTGTCAACCTAACAAATGGAGAAATACAGCACCATTGATCAAAATATCAAGTTGTCGGCACTTAAACAGAATGCTAAGAAAGCACTAAGCTGTACAACCATATACCACACCAAGCCTCTCCGACTCACACAATGTCCTTATGAGACAAAATGGCAGATGATGAAGCAGCCACGAGGTCATGATAGGAACTTGCAAATGCTTTGCCTGCACACTTCAGTGAGGCCAGGCCAAGCAGCTGGGCCTGAGTCCTAGATACTTGGCCAAAGGTTAGACTCCTTGGGAGTGAGTTTGGGCGAGTTTGCCAAACTTTTGGAAGTGATTCGTTCTTTAGCGTTGCAGGACAGAAACAAGTATCTAGAACAGGTGCTTCTCGCCTTCACCTTGCAGACCTGGCATTGTTGCTTTTTTGTGGTCTCCTAGCTCTTGGGCATAAAATCAGAGGACAACACCTTTTGGGTAAGTGCTCAATAACACTGGCTGATAGAAAGAGTAAGTGCTCTGTAAGTACCTGCTCTTTGAGTCATTAGTGCTTGAAAATACACTGTTTAATCATAATACTCCACCTCACTACATTAAAGACAAAACAGGATGTCCACATTTCTGATTTAGGGAGAACATTCGTCATTTTAAAGCAATGCATATAAATACCACGACCTTCCAAATTATTGAGATTTCTGATATTAAAAGCAATACAGACTCATTGTAGAAAAATCTTAAAAAAATAAAAAAATATAAAGAACCAGAAACAGTCACCTGTAATCTCATAATCCTGCTACTTAGAGAGAATGAGTTAACATTTTAGTGCATTTCTTTCCCATTTTTTAAAACATATATTATATATACACACATGTTCATACATATTTAAAATTATAACTCTGTGGAATATATGGCTGTGTATTTGTCTTTTTCACAGAATGCAATAGATTGGGCATTTTCACTGATCAACAACCATCTTTGAAAATGTGATTTTTACATATCTACAAAGCATTCTGTCATCTGAATGGATTATGATTATGATTAACTGTTTCCTCATTTTTGTATATTGGGTTTTTCCCCCAACTTTTCCTATAGTATAAGCAATGCTTCAGTGAACAAGCTTATCCATAAATCATTCTACACACTTCTGTTTATTTTGTTAAGATAAATATCTACAAGCAGAATTACTAGGACAAGGGAATATAAACACTTTTATGGCTCTTGTTATACATTTCTCAAAACATTAAAAAATTTTTTTTTCTGCATCTCTGTTTTATTTTATTTTAGATTCAGGGGGTACATATATGCATGTTTGCTACATGAGTATATTGCATGATAGTGGGATTGGGCTTCTAGTCTACCTGCCACCCAGATGGTGAACATAGGCCTGGCACAGTGGCTCACGTGTTACCCCAGCACTTCGGGAGGCCGAGGCAGGCAGATCACTTGAGGTCAGGAGTTCAAGATCAGCCTGACCAACATGGTGAAACCCCATCTCTATTAAAAATACAAAAATTAGCTGTCTGTGGTGGTGTGCACCTGTAGTCCTGGCTACTTAGGAGGCTGAGGCAGGAGAATCACTTGAACCTGGGAGGCAGAGGTTGCAGTGAGCAAAGATTGCACCATTGCACTCAGGCTAGGTGACAGAGCAAGACTCCGTCTCAAAAAAAAAAAAAAAAAGATAGTGAACGTAGTATCTAACAGATAATTTTTGAATTCCTGCCCCTCTCCCATTCTCCCCCACTTTGGAGTCGCTAGTGTGTATGATTTCCATCTTCATGCCCAAGTGTACCCATTCTTTAGCTCCCACTTATAAGTGAGAACACATGGTATTTGAGATCAAAAGGAAGTTATAGAGAGAAATGACACATTTGGTTTTCTGTTTTTAGCCATAATGCCTCCTTTCCTCCAGCCAGGCTAGTAAACATATTTGTCATCTTTAGGGTTGTTCGTGCTGCTGATCATGTTTTGCCCCTGCATCTCAGGAGAACTCACCCTAGAGAGGTCTCTGTTATCGATGGTCTGTGTTGCTTCCCTCACATGGGGGGCCTGCAATCCGGGGGTCCCGTGCATCCTGATACACCCTTTGTAGAAACAGGAATTGCTCTGCAGGGAGTTGGTTTCAAGGCTAGAACACACCCTACAATTATCGGCCTATTGTCTAAAAAAGTAAGTAAAATACACAAGAAAGATTGATTCCATTGAATTAAAAATCCTAAATTACTTCCTGACCCTCTGGAGGTATTTCTGCACAGCTCTTTCCAGCATTCTAGCAGATTTCAGGAAACTCAAGGGGACATTTTTAACCACAGAAAAAGTTGTTGAATCCAAAAAACTCAATGAGGATCATTTTCATGTATAGTGTTCCATTATTCGCAATGATAACTTGAAATTAGGAGTATTTGAATTGTTTCTTTTATGGAGTAAAATACTAAGTTTGCTGTTTACTTTAGAAGGCAGCTGGGATTTCTAATTGCATTTAATCTGATGATTAAAATCATCAGATGTTGCCCTTTTTTTCTAAAAACTTACTTTGCAATAAGCACAGACTATATTCATGTTAATCATACATACTCTCCTCCCTTTTCCAGATAAATTGAATTTTAATTATTATAATAGGTGGATTTTCTTAAGTGTTTCTCCTTATACTTTCTTATAGCCTATTTTCCTAGCTTACTTTACTTTTTCCCCCTTCGTCTTCTGTATTATACAAAACATATTCTGAAAAATTTATGAAAATAATTTAATATTATATAAAACAGAATCACCAAATATATTCCCACATTTCAGGAACCTGGATGGAAGTTCCTGCTGACAGATTCATAGAGTCAAAGAAAAAAAAAGATTTAGCTGGGACCTTGGGATATTAAACATAATTCCCTCATTTGAGTAAGGAAACCGAAGCCCAGAAAGTGAGTCTTTGGGTTTGTCATTTGATCAAGTGTACAGAGCAGGAGCAATAATAAACATAATAACTGACTTCTTTACAGCCCTTTACACTTTATAAAACACATTCACATTCAACATTTACAGGTATCGCAATTCTGGCCTTTCAGTAAATGAAATGCCCCTGTGCTCTCTTTACCTCCAGGAGACCAATGTGGGTGATTTAATATATGGTATTATTTCATTTATTGGCTGCTGCTGATGGCAGCACCCTTCACCTGGAGACTCGGAGGCGTTTAAGATGGATTCATGTATGAAACAGCAGGCTAACACTTTGGGTGGGCTGATTCTAAGTGGAAAGTAACATGCCTTGCCCTGCAGGTCAAAAAACCACGGCCACATCTGAGGGCCAGAATCCCAGTGTCAGTGGGATTTGAAGATTTGTAAAAAGCTGTTACTGGTCACACCTGCCATTTGGGACTCCAAGGACCAGATTAAATCTCAAAGAAACCCAACGTTGTGCCTTTCAATGGCCAAGAGTGGGTTTCTCCAATGAAAGCAGCAAATTGGATGTCTTTGTCAGTTACGTCTTCACGGAAGGTGACGGGAAGGACTCACGTGACATCATAAAATAACGTTAATCACTCATCTGAAATAGTTGTCCCATGAATTCCTTCACATTTTCAACATTTAATTGAGCGTTTCTGGTTTTCAGGCACAGAAGGAGGGATGAGGAGGAGAACAAGGCATGACAGCTGTCCTGAAAGTGCTCCTGGTCTGGTGGACACGTCCGTCCTGCCACATCTCCAGGATCTATCTTGAGTTGTTGGGGTGTTGCACTTGCTGTGCAGATGATGGCACAGTTCATTATGACTCTTTGGAATATCTCAGCCTTTTCATCCATGCAGTGAGTTTTGCAGCGTCACACATTTACTCTTTAGCAGGGTCGATTAGTTTCTTAGAACGGTCATAAAAAATTACCACAAACTGGGTGGCTTAAGGCAACACAGATTTATTCTCACAATTCTGGAGGCTAGAAGTCCAAAATCAAGGTGTGGCCAGGGTTATGTTCTTTCTGATGGCTCTGGGGGAGGATCTGTCCCGTGCCTTTCTCTTAGCTTCTGGTGTGGCTCACAGCCCTTGACATTTTTTGGCTTGTAGATGCATCACTCCAATATCTGTCTCAATCATCACACCGTGTTCTCCTTATGTCTCTTCCTCTCTTCTCATGAGGACACCAGTCATGTTGGCTGAGGCTCACTCTAATTCGGTATTACCTCATTTTTGCTTGATTACATCTATAAGATCGTATTTTCAAGTCAGGTCACATTCACAGGTACCGTGGGTTGGGTCATCAACAGAGCTTTCTGGAGGGTACAATTCCATGCATAACACAGGGATTTGATTCATCCAAACCCTTTCTCAGCAGAGACAGTAAAAGTACTTTCCCCCTTATGGCCTACTTTCCTAGCTTGCTTTACTTCCCCCCTCTTCGTCTTCTAGGTTATACAAAACATATTCTGAAAAATTTATGCAAAATAATTTAATATTATATAAAACAGAGTCACCAAATATATTCCCACATTTCAGGAACCTGGATGGAAGTTCCTGCTGACAGATTCATAGAGTCAATGAAAAAAAAAGATTTAGCTGGGACCTTGGGACATAGACTGCAGTTTCATATGGCTGTGCTCAAAATAAAGTAGAAAGACCAGGGTTTCTTGAGCTCCAGAGTGGGCTGCAGATGGTCAGAACAACGTGGAACATGTTTTCAGGGAGAGAGGACACAGCAGCCTAAAGTGGACTTTCCAATAAGTGACGTTGCATGTGTCCCTCTCGCTTTCATCTTTATGTGTGTATCATACATTATCCTTCATCCTAATGTCTTTTTCTCCTTGTTCCAGTGAGGCAGCGAAGAGGGTAAAAGTGCTGAGCTCCTGCAGTAAGTCAGGTGCCATTCATTCATGCCCCCCTGTCCATTTGGACCACTCACTGTCCATTCTCTGCGACAGGAGCTACAGCCGCTGTCCTGATAGATCTTGTTTTGCTACTCTTGAGTCTGAACGGCCTACCTGGTAGAGCTTTTATTTAGGCAGCAGAGTGCACATCTTGTTTCCATTTCAATCATTTGCATTGGAAGTGCTTTTTCCCCCTAATGAATACACAGTCATAAAGAATCCAGTTCAGCCTGTCGTGCTGTTCCCACTGGCATCAGCTGGAAGGCTGGCAAGTAATGATCCCACCTGGAAGAGCGCAAAGCAGTCAGCCCCTGTGCTCTGTACCGTGTAACTCACCTGCACCGCAGCCCTCGCTCATTTCAGCTGAGCTGTTTCTTCACGTGTGGTGCTGTTTCTATTGATTCTATGTGATGCCTTGCTTGACCCAACATCATGAACGGAAAATTGTGATAGGCCCAGTCCCTTCATTTTGTATTCTCCAGGCAAGGCGTTGGTCTCAACAGGAGCTAAAGTTTTCCTGGGAAAGGAGAGCCACGAGAGAGAAGTTTTCCTCCACTGCAGGTGATCCTCAGCAGAGGCAGGAAGGTTCATGCACAAAACTATAGGAAGAATGCTTGCCTTTTCTTGCCATCAGAAATTGTGATTTGGCTTCTTGTGGCAAGTGGCACTTCATCGGGTGTTCTAAAGACACATTCATCATAGTCCCTGCTCATTGGTAACATAATATCTAATACGAGCTGCAAGGACAAGACAAGCATATAAAGAACTTTTAGGCAACTGAACAAGTATACTACAAAATCTTTAGATTGCGTATAGGCAAAAGGAAACTGCATTTTCTGATAAATGAATACAAGTCGTAAGAGTTCCTTTGCGGGAGGAATGTCCATCGTTCTTCCAATTACAGATAATTTTGTAGTGAAGTAATTAAAAAAAATCTTTATATCCTAATTCATTTAGTAACAAATTAAGTGTACAGTCAACATTCTCAGTTTCAAGTGAGAGAAATAAAACTCAAATAAGGGCAATATATTTGTTCATGTACCTGAAAATGCTCCGGCTAAACACAGTGGCTCATGCCTGTAATTCAATTACTTTGGAAGACCAAGGTGGGAGGATCACTTGAGGCCAGGAGTTCAAGACCAGCCTGGGCAATATAACAAGACCTCATCTCTCAAAAAAAAAAAAAAAAAAATCGCTGGGCACAGTAGTGCATGCCTGCAGTCCCAGCCACTTGGGAGGCTGAGGCAGGAGAATCATTTGAGCCTAGGAGCTGAGCCATGATTGCGCCATTGCACTCCAGCCTGGGTGAGAGAACAAGACCCTCTCTCTAAAAGAAAGAAAAAAAAAGTTCAGGGGTAGTTTCAGATCCTTGAACAATGTCTTCAGGAATATTCTCCAGGCTTTAGCTTTTTCTTCCTCTTTCTTGATTTCATTTTCAAGCAAGCAATCACTATTTTTTTTACAAGATGTCCACCAGAAGCTCCATGCTGATTTTCTGTAGTTTTAACCACCCAAGAAGAGAGTTTCTCCTTTGCAATACTTCTAGAATAACCCCTGGGGCTGACAATGTTGGTTCTGATAGGCTCAGGGTGTAACATATACTCATTCCTGAACCACCAGCATGGTTAAAATTCTCTTGGACCAGACTTGGACCACATGCCCACCCCTGGGGTTAGGAGTAAGAGTCAATCCCACCAGAAAACAGGGACTGAGAGTCAGGGAGGGGTGGTTCTCTAAAAGAAAACTAGGGTCTTGGTATCACAAGAGGAAGTGGGTGTTGATCAAGCCAAAGCCACAGATGCCCATGACACGATACAAAAAGAATGTACATTGTTCTGAGATGCTGATTAAGAAATACAAAGCAACCTCAGCCTTTTAAAGTAATTTTAAAAGAGGTCAACTTGCAACGTCTTTCATGGAATTTCTGATTACTCTGTGCTAATAATCAAGTCAACAATAAATTCTTTGTTCCTCTTGCAAACCGACATTGTCCAGGAACACTTCGTGTTAGTACCTATAGAGTATTACATGACTCTTGAGTCCTTCTTTCAGGAATAAAGGTAACAAACTGACAGAGATAAAAAACAAAAAACAAAAACAAAAAAAGAAGCTGTAGGGTAATTTTAAAATTTTTATATCATAATTTTCTTCATCAGGAAATTCTACTTGGCTGAGTGATTTTTGAACAGAGAGCAAATAATGATTTAGATTTTTTTTAAAGATAAAAAGCAATCAGTATTTTTAGTACATGCAATGAAAACAATATGAAAGACACTCTCGTGGGATAGATATTGCCATTTTCTGGGAAGGCACTATGTCTATCCCCAGTTCTAATTTTCTTTTTTACCTCAAAATATTAGTATTCACTGTGACTTGTATTTGATTTGTTGAAGTCTTAATAATGGCTAAATTTAATTCGATTTTTTCTCTCATTATAATCAGCCCCAGGTTTTAAAAAAAAATCCACACGTTATAAATTCAAAAACCAACTTGTATTAAAAGTCAGATTTTCGACTGCATGGAGGGTCAGTGCCCCGACCCTGCGTTGTTCACAGGTCAACTGTATATGTGCACACAAGCACTTACATATAGTGTTCATATATATTCAAATGTACACACACATTTGCTGTATTTTCCATCATGTCATGAGCACTTCCTATGCAGCAGGCACTGTGTTGTACAAGAGACCACCTTTGCCTTAGGGAGCTTACATTTTAGTTGAAACGGTGACAAAAAAATGAATGAATACATCAACCAGATGAGTAGAGACTGTGATCAGAGCCATGTAGGAAATAAACAGGGTGCTGAGACAGATGAAAGCTGGGCGAGCCTATTGTAGGTGGGAGGTCAGAGAATCTCCGAAAAGGTGACATCTTCAGTAGGGCCTCACAGAGGTGAGTGATTGATCACTACAGCAGAACAGAAGGCAGGCCAGGGTCATTGGGGTGGGGTCAGTGGGGCAGGCAGGAGACAAATCAAGCAGGGCTTCGTAAACCATGGTAGAAATATAAATTGAAATCTAAGGTAAACTGGAAGTCATGAAGGGATTCATAGCCAAGAAGTGGCATAACTTGATTCAAATCTTAAATGGATCACTTTTGCTCCTATGGAAAGAATGTGTGTCTCTATGGGAAATAAATAGTGACTTAAACAAGAAAGAGATTCCTCTGACCTAAAAGCATTGTGGAAGGCGTGAAGGGTCCCCGATGGGCCCAGCAGCTCTATATCCATCAGAAACCTAGTCTCCTCTATCGCCTGCCCATTGTCTTAGAAAATGGTTCCTACCCACAGAGGTGCAAGACGGCCAGAGCAATTCCTGACATTATGTCTGAGTTCTGGACTGTAAAAGAGGGAGAGGAAAAGAAGACAGAAGTTTTCCCATCCTGTCCAAGTCAGCTTCCTTGAAGCATCCTCTTTCAAAGTCGCACAAAACACTTCTGGTTACATCTCACCGGCCAGAATTTAGTTACATGGTTATACTTAGCAGGGGAGGTGAGGAAATTCAGTCTTTCACTTATGATGTCTATGTTGGTAAGATACTTACAGCCATCAGAACAAGCAAATAAAATATGCTTAATGGCTCAAACATGATACAGGATTACTTCTCACTCACATGAAATCCAAAATGATGTTCTGAATTGGGAGGTGGTTTTCCTCCAAGCAGGGATCTAAGGACCCAGGTTTCTTCTATCTCGTGCCTCTTTCATCTTCAACACCTGTCTTCCAAGATCTTCTTACTTATCTGCATTAAGCCATGGAAAGAGGAGTGTAGAGAACTATTGTGCGTTTCTGTAGGCCAGGACTACAGAAGTGTGTGCAGAAGGGAGACATCACTTCCACTCGCTAATGGCCAGAACTCAAGCACACAGCTGTGTATAACTGCAACGGAGGCTGAGAAATGGCACCTAGTTGTGCCCAAGAAAAAGGCCTGGGATCATGACATGACCAGGCAGCAGCCTCTGCCACTGGGGCAATGGATCCAGCCAAGAACTAGGGTTCTGTTACCAAGAAAGAACCTTGGGAGAGAGGTGGCTGTTTGTGTCATAGGAGGCAACAGTGGAAACAGGAGACCAGTCCCACTAAAGAGCTAGCAAGGAAATAGACACTTGCCATCTGCCAGCAACAAGATGGCACTCTTAGAAGCAAAAGATGACACAGTTCTACCACAGATTCTGTTTTGCAATGACGCGTCTGCACAAATATCTCAAGGATTTACTTTCAGCTGACAAAACATTCTCAAAATGAAGTTGCTATGATTAATCAATTTAATTTTTATTTGTTATTTGATTGTATTAATATTATAGAAGGCTTTTTAATGGTCTAGATGTGCTCCATAATCAGATGTTAAGGCATTACAGAAACCCAACCAGGTTTGGCCATATAGAGAGAAACATAGCATTAGTGACACAACATTGCTGCAAATCCAGCTGAAGAGCTGGGTTTTTACATATAATGTAAAATTTTGAGCTTTTACATATAATGTGTTCATTTTGAAATACTACTTTTATGTTCCATACTTCTGTTTCCATCGATCATTTATTAAATTTTTAGAAAAATCTTGAGTTTTATTTAATCTATAAAATATACTACTTTGCAAGAGAGAAGGGTACTGCCTGGGGGGTCCACATGTGAATCTCAATGTTCACAACCATTCTCACTCAGATAATTAATATCTGTAACATTTACTATGATGTTCTGGGACAGTTCAGTGGGTCCAGCATAAGTGCAGAGTCTTGAAAGGACAGACTAGCAGGCCTTAAAAAATATAAAAGAGTCAAAGCAAACATAATGACACTAGGAGGAGAATGAGTAGGTTTAAACATATACAAATCGATCAGAAAGTAAATTTAGCTAAGTTGTCAAGAGCACAATATTTGAATTATGTCAGACCTATATTCAAATTCTCACTCAGCCACTTAAAAACTATGTAAAACTGGAAAAGTCACTTAACCTCTCTGAGCCTCACTTTCCTCATCTGTAAAAATGGGAGGATAATAACAAGCTCATAAAGTGCCTAGCGTAGCTAATGCCTGGATCATACTGTAGTAAACACGTGAAAAATTATCGTGAGGATTAATGACCAATGGGTTAGCATGACTAGCCCAGCCAGGGCTTGATGACAGGTGCAGCTGAGTTGGTAAAAAGATAGATCTTCTGCAAAGACCTTTGCAGAAACTCAAACAACTCAGACAGGACAGCATGAATGACACAGTCAGGAAATCTCACATCACATGTTTAAGTCCTAAATGTTTGACCGTGTCTCCAAGCGTCCCAGGAGTTCAGAGGAAAAAGACTTGTGATAGAAGGGAGACCTGGGCTTCATGGATGGGAACTTAATCTGAGCTTTGAAAGCTGTATAGGGTTGGAATAGGTAATAGGGGAACATTTACGGTGTCTGTGCCTGGGACAGAGTCATTACCCCAAAATGGAGTAAATGAATGAATGAAAGAGAAGGAACGAAAGACTAAGGCAGCAAGTCTGGTTCGTGAGTGAAGGGGCTCCATAATCATCACCTCTAGTGGGTGTTAATGTGTTGGGAGATGCATTGGCTACAGTGGAGGGAACCACATGAGCAGAGCTTTATAAACTGGGTGAGGAGTTTGGGTTGAAGTGGAGGCATTACAGAGCAGAGGAGGAAAATGATTAAAGCAGAGCAAAGATTAACTTGGGGAGGGTCAGGAATGTATTGCATGAGGAAGCTGGAATGCAGAGAAGTCGGTCAGGACTCTGCCTATGGAACTCAATGAGAAGTAAGGACGCTCCACTGAGGGACAGGCAGTGAGACTCCAACACGGATGGCAGTGGGCATGGGACCAGAGGCTCAACCAGGCCCTCAGATACAGGATGAAGGAGACAAGCTTATGGTTGGCTCATTAATGACATAGAATTAGTAGGAACTCTAATAGGCAGGAAAACTGAAGAGAGAAAACAGAAGAGCAGGGGAAGATGGTGAGCTCAGCAATGGGTTTGTTGGCTGAGCCAGAATGAGATACACAAGTGGAAATACCCAACAGGCAGTCAGAAGTACAAAGTTAGAACTCCGACACAAGAATAGAGAAGAGAGGGACCTGGGAGTCGTTACAATAGAGACAGTCAACAAAGGCCATGAAATGTATCAGGTCTCCGAGGAGTTAGTATAAATAGAAAACACTAGAAAATCAAAGACTACGTCTTCCACAACATATAATTTAAAATATGAAAATGTCCAGGAGTACTCGGTATGAAAACATGAACCTCAATGGAATCGGTATCCTCATTAGGCCTCACTGTGACGCTTGTGGTGTCTGGAAATGCTGGGGGTATTTTTGCCTTTGTGGGCTCCTTTCTTCATCAAAAAAAAAAAAATTAAAAATTATATAAACTCGTTCTTACATATTTGTGATTATTATATTTTTTCATTCTGATTTTATGTATTTTTTGAGACAGGGTCTGACTTTGTCACCCGGGCTGAAGTGCAGTGGAGCTGTCTTGACTAACTGCAACCTCTGCTTCCCAGGCTCAAGTGATCCTCCCACCTCGGCCTCCCGAGTTGTTGGGACTATAGGCATGCACCAGTATGCTAATTTTTGTATTTTTGTAATTTTTTTTTTTTGGTAGAGATGAGATTTTGCCATGCGGCGCAGACTGGTCTTGAACTCCTGGGCTCAAGCAAACCTCCTACCTCGGCCTCCCAAAGTGCTGGGATTACAGGTGTGAGCCACTGCACCTACCCGGCCCTGATTTAGAAATAAATTAAAATCAAACATTTTCATGAACCCCTAAAAGTATCATGGTTCCTACTACACGTAACAGAGAAGTTAGCCCTGATCATTACAAGATCATGTGGTAGTTGGAACAATTCAATGGGTAATGTATTAATTAACAATCCAATGTGTAATAATTAAATTATGTAGCATTGATTTCAGAAAGAGAGACTGTGTGTATGTGTGTGCATGTAAGGGGAAGTCTGCTTCTTTTTTTAATGTTATAAGCTAATATTTTAATTGTCCTTGATTTTCACAGGTCAAACTTTTCTTCAGCTGAAGTGGCCCTGAGCTGAGATGTTCTGTCAAGGGGATTCAGGACAAGATCAAACCAGCAGTTATCATACCTCACTGTCTTTAAGAGATTAATTTCATTTTTATTTATTTTTTATTTTCTTAGATAGAGCATCTTGTTCTGTTACCCAGGCTAGAGTGCAGAGGTGCCATCATAGTTCACTGCAGCCTCGAACTCCTGGGCTCAGGTGATCCTCCTACCTCAGCCTCCTGAGTAGCTGGGACTACAGGCATGTGCCACCACACCCAAGACATTAATTTTATTTTAAAAATGCATATTAAAATGTTGGGTTCTGCCCCTCAGAGAATATGATTCCCTTGTTAACCTGCATCTTACACACCTCAAGAGGAGTTATTTTTAGGATAACAGTATGTAGTTCTGATGTATGGTGGGACCTAATTTCTGTTTCCTGTATAGAGTGAAATTTACATCTTAAAAAGCATACCTCCCTCCCCAAATTGGAAACTTGAAACAGGCTAATTTAATTATAAAGAATTTCAGGCTGTATGTGGTGGCTCATGCCTGTAATCCCAGAACTTTGGAAGGCTGAGGTGAGTAGATCGCTTGAGCCCAGGAGCTCGAGACCAGCCTGGGCAACATGGCAAACTCCTGTCTGTACAAAACATATAAAAAATCAGCTAGGTGTGTCGGTGCACACCTGTAGTCCCAGCTACTCTGGGAGGCTGAGGTAGGAGGATCACCTAAGCCTGGGAGGTCAAAGCTGCAGGGAGCCATGATTGAACCACTGCATTCCAGCCTGGGCCACAGAGTGGGATCCTGTCTCAAAAAATATATAAATAAAATAAAATTAATTTCAAGGCTGAAAAGGAGGAAAAAGATGAACTATAAGTCAGAAGATGTTGAAGGGTTTGCTTATCATAGCAGAGATTCCAGGCAGAGCAGCGAGGGCTCAAACATCAAGAAAATGATACAAAGGGACAGAGTTGAGGAACTACTTCAATAACACAGTTCAAGTCAGTCCACAGACATTTATTGAGCATCTACTATGTGCCAAGTACTGACACTTCCAGTGTGGAGTAGGGGTTTGGAGCTGTGGAGAAGCAGAAAACAAACATATAAAATAAATACATAGGGAAAGAAGTTCAGTAGGTACAGGATAGTTCTTTAAGAGTCAAAGTGGGAAAAAGATGCCAAGGAGTGATATCTAAAGTGGCAGATGACTCAGAAAGGATTGCAGTGCTAAAAGCCTCTTGGAGATGGTCACAGGGAAGTCACTGGCAGCTCTGATGATAGCTACTTCCATGGAGTGGTGGATGTGGAGGACTGCTAAGTAGCAGAGGTCGTTCCTAAGGATCCTGAAGTCTGGCCATAAGCAGCAGAACTGGTTGGTTTTAGAAGTGCCTGCTTTAGCATAGTCTGGAACTAACCTAACATAAAAGCCAATGTGAATCGAGGGCTTGCCATGAACCATGCACTGTTCAAGGCATTTTGCACACCATTTAATCCTCCCATCAACCTCTGCAGGAAGTACTATTTTTAGACCCATTTTTCACAGATAGGGAAATTGAGACACAGAAGGGTTAAGTCACTTGCTTAGGATCACACAACTGAAGAAAGTGGTAGAGCTGGAATAAGAACTCAGGCTCTCTGACTCTAAGCCTTGCGTTTTATCTGCTGGCTGATACTGAGTGGTCTCTGGACATATTCGTCAATCTCATACTGGCTTGGCAGTGGGTTTTGTTGTTGCTGTTGTATCCATTTACAGAGGCAAGGGAAGCACACAGAAGTGGTGTGTTGACATAGCAGGCAGCAACAGAAGCAGTGCTGGCACCCGCCACACAGCCTGGGTTACTTTCCCACAGCTTAAACCTCGAAGTAACTGCAGAGCAGGGGGATTTGAAGCTCTGGGCACTGTGTGAAACAGAGCCAGGAAGTGCAAAAGAAGTCGGCTGAGGTCCCCAGAAAGGGGAAGTGGGGACACCATTCAAAAGAACAAACATCTGGCCAGTCTCTGGCCCAGATCTATCTCAACATCCCTGGAACCCCCTAAGGAGAAAAGCTTTTCTTAAGAAGAGGTGACTTTGTTTTCTCTCTCTGAACGTTTAGAAAATGCCGGGGTTTCAAAGCCTTTCCTCATTAGGCCCAGGTAGTCTTAGATTCACAGCACTGGCTTTGGCTCACAGGTGCAAAGCGTGTTCTGAAGAAAAAACATTTGAGTACCCAAGAGGAAAAACACAATCCAGGAATAGACGACTGTAATTTGCTTTTTTAAAAAATCAAAAGTTAATGACATTTCTTTACCAGCATGGAGTGTGCGCAATTGACCTATAGGCTCTTCTCTGTCTGTTAATGAAAATGCATACCTTGGGAATGTGTGCTCATGGACAAAGGAAAAACTGGAGTGATAACTGTCATAATGATTGGGTAATAAAGGTAGGCCCTGATTTATGTGACTATAGTAATTGCTGCTTCTACTGTCACCACAGCTTAAGTAAAATAGTGGCGAAACATCCATCAGAGGAGCTGAAAGGGAGGTAGTATTGTCTGTTGAAGAAGAACAGTGGTGTCGGCAGTGACTGCATTCCAGATGCCACCGCTGAGGCATCTATGAAAAGAGGTCCGCGTGCTTGCCTCTCCAAAACCACCTGTGTAGGACCTTTAACAAGTCTACGTTGATTACGTTTTTTAAAACTCCGGCAACATGGAGGTCGGGGTACCAACCGCCATGCATTCAAAAATCTGTGTTTAACTTTTGACTCCCCAAAACCTTATTTACTAATAGTCTACCTGTTGACCAGAAGTCTTACAAGTAACATAAACAGTCCATGCATGCATATTTTGTATGTGCCCTATTATATACTGTATTCTTACAGAAGAAGTAAGCTAGAGAAAAGAAAATGTTATTAAGAAAATTGTAAGGAAGAGGGACTGGGCGCGGTGGCTCACACTTGTACTACCAGCACTTTGGGAGGCCGAGGAGGGCGGATCACTTGAGGTCAGGAGTTTGAGACCAGCCTGGCCAACATGGTGAAACCCCGTCTCTACTAAATATACAAAAATTAGCCAGGCATGGTGGCGGGTGCCTGGCTCATTCCAAGTAGTCCCAGCTACTCGGGAGGCTGAGGCAGGAGAATTGCTTGAACCGAGGAGGCGGAGGTTGCAGTGAGCTGAGATTGTGCCACTGCACTCCAGCCTGGCGACAGAGCACGACTTTGTCTCAAACAAACAAAAAGAAAATATAAAATATATTTGCTATTGATTAAGTGGAAGAGGGTCATCATAAAGGTCTTCATGTTGAGAAGGCTGAGGAGGAGGAGGAGGAGGAGGAGGAAGAGGAGGGGCTGGTCTTGTTGTCTTAGGGGTGGCACAGGCGGGAGAAAATGAATGTATATGTGTACCTGTGCCATTCAAATCTGTGTTGTTCAAAGGTCAACTGTACTTTTCTTTAATCCTGTGGTAAATTACAGACTTTCTAAACGGTCCTTTTGTAATTGTGAATAATCACCTCTTAATTGATTTCTTTTCTAAGGAATACATCATTCCATGTAGAATGTTCTTAAAGCTAGTTATACCTGTTCTCAGTAACAGATACAAATGGTCACTGCAATAAAAGATGATTATAATGAAGCGTTAACATGAAAAAATAAAATATTCCTTTCCATTACTTTGGAAATGACATTGGGCAGGGAAGGACCGATATAAAACCTCAAAGCTGTGCATTTTTTCTGTACATATCACCTCCAAATGGTTCTGTAGTCTGAAACTCAGACTGCCAGTCTTTCTCCTTGAGCTCAGTCTGTCACTGTGGGGCTCAAGAATGCTCTGAGTGAATGTGTGGTTGAGAATGGAATTTCCCATAGTCATTTTCCCTCCCAGGATATCTATTATAAAAAAAAACTATCTACAGTGATTTACAAACTTTGTTTTCTTTCAGGACAACACAGCAAGCTACCATCTCATATGCTCCAAGAAGAATCGACTCTTCCCCCGACTTCCCCCACTTTAAGGAGGTGGCAGGGGTCAGAGGCACAAAATCCTGGCCTTGGTGATAGGATATGGTGCGATGCTGTTCTTCTGTATGTACCGTCCCATGGGGTGCCTGAGGATGCAGTGCTGGCTGTGGTCCAGGTAAATTGGAGGCAGTCCTAGAAGTAAGAACATCCATCATGCTTAGTAAGATCTTAGGTTGTAATGGCTGCCTTGAGCCTTCAGACATTTTTTTAGAAAGCTCCCGGTCATCAAGCACTCTTTCCGCCTCTGCTGCCATATGTTTTTCCAGCTGGACTTTCACCAGTCTTCCACTCTCTAGAAAGTTCTTACTCATTCAGCCCAAGGGTATCTCATCTGCTTTTCTGAGGACTGCTGAAAGTTTCAGCAGGCGTCCTGGCCGCACGGAAAATCAAGCTAGCTAAGCTTGTGGATGAAGGTCTCCAGTTATGAGTCTGTGCCTTGAGATGCTGTTGCCTTCCTTATTCAATTTAAATTTAGAGAAATTTAAATAAACATATATAAATGCGTGAAACTGTATATGAAAAAAGTCCTTATTAGTATGCATTTTCTGGGACTCAGACATCCTCACAAAATCCAACGGCAAGGAAATTTAATAACTTCTTGTCTTTTAAGAATAGTTTTTGTCCAAAGATTGGAATCTACTAACTTTTTTACTCTGATCAGCCAGTGACCTCTGAACCTTGCTTCTCATTGTTCATCTTTTATTCACCTGGGGCACTGAGGATGTTTTTGCTTTTCCAGATGCTGTTTTGACAACTGGTTGACACGATGGCTAGAGTCATGACTCTTGGATATGCATCATAGTTATTTGCCTATGAGATCAGTTTCACTCTTCCAAACTATTTTTTTTTTAAGAGACCGAGTCTCGCTCTTTTCCCAAGGCTGGAGTGCAGTGGCGTGATCATGGTTCATGGGTCATTGTAGCCTCAACCTCCTGGGCTCAAGCAATTTGCATGCCTCAGCCTGCTTAGTTCTGGGTACAGGTAGGCACTACCACACCTGGCTAATTTTTAATTTTTTTGTAGAGACCTCAGCCTCCCAAAGTGCTAGGATTGCAGGTGTGAGGCACTCTACTTGGCCTTAAATTTTGTATTTTTTTTGTAGAGATGGGGTCTTGCTATGTCGCCCAGGCTGGCCTCAAATTCCTGGCCTCCAGTGATCCTCCCACCTCAGCTTCCCAGAGTGCTGGGATCACAGGAGTGAGCTACTGCACTCAGCCACTCTTCCAAATTCTAAACAAGCAGTTTGTTCTTTGTGATTCAGACTTAGTTGCTGCCTTGTTGGTCATGTTTCCTTTGGGTGAATTTAGAATTCAGTTCCTCATCTTCAAAAGCCCCAGCTTAAAAGGAACTGATGACACATTCTCCATGGCAAACCCTCCTTGGGAATCTCTCACAAGGACTTGGGCACTGTGTATCCAACCCCTACTTTAGTGATAGATTTATATTTGATTTACAATAGAAGTTGAGCCCACCACCCATTCCTTACTAGTGAGACCATCCTCGTCCCACGGTCCACCTCACCAGCTGACTGCCTCTCCTCTCCACTAGTTTGAGGCTGCCTGTTACCACCCTGCTTCCATTTGCTGTTGTGTATGCCCCAATTTTTCACCTTCACATGATGAAAACTTCAGGGGCAAAAATGATACCTATGATAATGCAAAGAGGTCTTAGAACAACTGAGACTAGCAGTAAAAAATTCAAAGATTGGACAGTCCTAGTTTGGGGAGACCATTTAGATTCAGGGAGAGCTACGAAATTGTGCTGTCTGAATTGGTAAAGTATTTTTCAAAGTAGATTAACAGGACACAGTATTATGAGGAAATCACACCAATTTTCACTTTCTTTCTGGCTTGCTGGTTTCACTAAATGCTTAAATAAGAATATAATTACAATATTTCTAAACGATTGCACAACTGCTCTGAAGCTTGGCTATTTACCTCCCACAACTCACAAGAATACAAGTGGTATATATCTGGTAGGTTACCCATTAAACGACTGTGACAGATCGTATTTCTGGTTAATTGTTAGTTCCTTACGACCTTAGACTTTGCCTGTGTATTTAATAACACCATCTGCGGTCTGGGGTAGCAATACCACCTTTTTACATGAGGATTACTGTTCTTACTTCGTAAACAAAAGTGCTCAATCTGAGGTGTTGAAACTCTACCACAGAATTATTTAAATTATACTACCTATGGAAAGCTTAAAGAAAAAAATAACTTTCTTCTCTATGCTGGCTTTATTGGCTTCAAGTAAAATATCATAATTTATACACCATAATAAAAGTATTTTTAAAAGATTTACAAGTTGTATTCTTGGTCTGCAAAATGAAATGTTTTAAAAGAACATTGCCTCTGTTATACTTGTTTTGTTTATCTTCTTCCCACCGAGTTCCTCATTGTATATGATCTCTGAGTAATTTCTCAGTAAAACAGACAATTTAAAAAAATTCTCACAAAATTGAGACTTAAAAAAAATCATCACCCGATATCATGCCTCTCTGTTTTGGAGCATTCTGAGAATCCTACTGGTTTATAAAAACTATTACAACATCTACTAACACATGGTCTGTAATAAGGCAAATGTAGACAAGGTTTGAAGTCAGCTACCTTTGTTTGGGTCTCACAGATAGTGGTGCCTGTGAAATGAACTCTCTGTGGTCTGAGTGAGGTGGGTGGCAGGCAGGGGGCAGAGCGTTTATGTTTAATTTAACCAGGCCCATGCTGTACAGTATATTAATTGAATACAATTCTCCAATCCATGAATCAGAACTTCCTAAAAACAGAAGGGCTCGATGTAGTGGGAGAACTGGCTTGCATCTAAGTTGTATCTCCTGCATGAGGGGAAACAGCACCTTTCTGAGTCAGGAGGAGGGAACTCCATTCATTTATTCATTCGTTTATTTGTTCCTTAAGTCATTGCCAGCCTTCATCCAAAAAGGAGCAGAGGTGAATAAAATTGCTGTTTAATTTTACCAGAGAAATGACAGTTCCCTAATGGTGAAAACTTTTTCACAGTAGCAATGCTATTGTGAATCAAGAATGAGCACTGGAGAATAAAGCATTCCAGGTCAACGTGTGTCTGATTTTGAGGCCTCTGACTTTTGTTATAAACTGTGATGAGGCTCACAGAATTGACCGAGATACACCCAGTGCTTGCATAATTTCTAACTTTATGCTAAAATATGGACACTTCAGAGTGGTGTGTGTGTGTGTGTGTGTGTGTGTGTGTGTGTGTGTGTGTGTCTGTGTGTGTGTTTAAATCACTTGGAACCAGAAGGGTTGGCCTGAATACCCATCACATGAAAATAATCAAGAGGTCATTTGCCAACAGAAAACAACTTCAAAAGTATGGAATGTGGAATTCTGAGCCTAAACCATTTGACAGCATCCCAAAAAGGCATGTCCTGACATGTTTTCAGTCTAAGAGGGCTTCAGCATTCCAGGCTTTTAAAAGAATGTCTCCTATTACAGGAGCTGCCTATCCTTTTCCACACTCTGAATTCAAGGAATCTGGAAGTCTAATTCTGGAACACTCGTTTTAAAATATATTGAGTAATCTTTATATGAAGAGTAAAGTATATGGTGGCTCCTTTTTTGGTTTTTGAAGAATAGTTGAAATGAAACAAATTCTTCACATAAGAAAAACACAGAATTTTTGAAAAACATAGAATTTTTAAAAGCTTTGTTAATCAGACCTGTAGAAATGAAAGCCATAATGTAACATGAATGTAACATTTCACCATAGTTAACCAAGTCACAACAAATTTCAAAACATCAGAATTCTTTGAATTTACTCTCATAACATCCTTTATGAATTCAGTATATAGCATGCAAAGAAGCCACACAGCCATTAAGCAGTAGAATCCTAGGTGAGAGTACAAAAACACCTCAAAGCAAGTTTCCATATCCTGCTGACCCATTCAGCCAAATGCCTGCCTGTGTATGAAACTGTTTTGTTTGTTTGTCTGTTGGCTTCTTCAACTGAAGGCCTCTTGAATAACCTGAATAGCCTGTGGATAGTGTATTAAGTCTTTGCCCATATATATATATATATATATATATATGTATATATGTATATATGTATACGTGTATATACACATATACACGTGTATATATGTATATGTGTATATACATATATACACGTGTATATGTGTATATACATACATACACATGTATATATACATACACACACATACATACACATAGAATTATATATAAACACATACATACACACATGCACACACACATACGTATATGAAATAAGGCAGTCTCTTAAGGAAGGAAAAGTGCAAATATTTTCCATAAGCCCTGAGACATTGAAGATGGGCTTACATTAATGCTGATACAGATGTTTTGCCCTGGCTAATTTAAACTAAGTATAGACCGTGGTTTAGATTCTTCTAACCTGGGATTTAGCCCCAGACTGAACAGCCCTGATATTTTCCGATGATGTGATGCTCTGGTAGCCATGTAACCTCTCGACTTTATTTGGATGGCACAATGCCCCCAAATAATGGGCAGGCATTTACTGGTAGTTTTTCTGCACTGTTTTGTAATCCCATGTGGGTCAGAAGAATGTTGGGCTTGGGCTTGGGCTTGTCAAATTCCTGTGTATTCCCATTACCCCCACCCACCACATGAGAGGTCAGAACAGAAAAGACATCAAGGCCAGCACCCTCTCCTCCACTCAAGAAAAACTGGCCTAGAGTGTCCAACTCATCTGCCTCAGGTCACATGCCAGGTGTATGAACAGAACCTATAGTCCCTCAGTGATCTGCATAGATATTTACAGGTATGCAAAAAAGAACCTATGAAGAAAATATAAATAGGAGGTAGCCCACCAGTGGGCTAAAGAACGAACTGCAGTTTGAGAAAGCTGAATTCTAACTGTCGTTTAACTGCACATTTTCTTTGTTTTAAGACAGATTCCTTATTGTCTTGGTGCCTCAGTTCATAAAGGGAACAGACACTGATGTTTTTAGCCGTTGTTAAGAATAACGAATTGGTCTGATAATGCAAAGATAGATAGATGGATAGGTAGACAATTGAGAGGTAGGTAGACAGAATAAAAGCAGCCTGACAAATGTTTAAAATCTAGCTACCTGTTAAATGCTAAAGAGAAGAGCCCTCAGGAAGTTCACGTGTGTAGTTCCTAGGCATGTTTCAGAACCAACTTCCTCACTCAGGAATTTGCTTGAAGGGCTGGGAGTCTTGCCAGCAAGTCCATCAAAGTTCATTTGTATTTGCATTTTAGCTGTCTGTGACAAGCTTTTTAGTAAACACACTATATTTAGGCAGTCACTTTAAGGAATCCATCAGTGGTCTCTTGCTAGGGCTCACATCTAGGCTGTCTACTGATATCTGCCTCCTTCTCCCCTGCGTGAACTTCAGTTCTGGGTGTGAATCTTAATGCTTTCAATGGTTTTACGCTCTGCCTCACAAAGAGGCATTAACATGCGGGCACAGAAATGGATGTGCCAATTCATACAGGAATTCACTCCAACTAATAAAGCACAGTCCTCAGTCTGTCTGTTTAACTTTCCTTCCTCCTGTGGCAAGCTCTCTGTGTCTCCTTTACCTATAAAAATGACCACCATTCCTCCCATGCCAAATAAATAGGTGTTGCCACTCGGGAGGCTGAGGCAGGAGAGTCACTTGAACCTGGGAGGTGGAGGCTGCAGTGAGCTGAGATTGCACCACTGCACTCCAGCCTGGGTGACAGAGCGAGACTCTGTCTCAAAAAAAAAAAAAAAAAAGGTGGCAGTCTCAAAAAATAATAATAACGAACGTTCATTTGAGTAATTTATGAACAATTTGTACCCCATAGCCCCCTTATAACCGTGATATTCTATGCAATATGTTGTTTCACACTTTTTTCTTTTTAGTACCCTGTAGCCCATTGTATTTATTTGTCTGAGTGCAAAGTAGTTAGGATTGGATTCCTACAATTGGGATTAAACGATGAGTTTTTCCTATTTTTAAGAAAATAGATCACAAAGAGTTTGAGGTGTTGTACTCGGTGAGTGCCAAAACCATTTCATCACCCAACTGACTCCCAAAATTGAGTCTTTTATCCTAACACCAACATCAGTTTTTATCTAAGTTTCATAAAGACCAGCACAAAAATGGTTTGCCATGTAAAGAGCCCTGCACTAGAGCTGGTGTCGTAGCAACTGGGCCTTACCTCTGTCAGCTCCTTTTGTCTGTGGTGAATGTTCACTTCTCTTTGGATTGATTGTTCTATGAACTATACTAAAATTTTCCTTTTTCCTATAAATATAGGTATAGATAAGCAAAGCTTAACACCTTATCTGTTAAAACTCAGATGTTAACACTCTTTCTGGGACTGTATGCTGTGCTTACATGATTTTTAAGAATGCAAAATGCAAATAGAATATACTTGACTACATCCTTAGGCAACAGACTCATACCTAGATATCAGTTCTGACACTCCCTTTTCTTTTCTTTCTTTCTTTTTTTTTTTTTTTTTTTGAGATTGAGTCTTGCTTTTTCGCCCAGGCTGGAGTACAGTGGCACGATCTTGGCTCACTGCAACTTCCGCCTCCCGGGTTCAAGCAATTCTCCTGCCTCAGCCTCCTGAGTAGCTGAGATAACAGGTGCCTGCCACCACGCCCAGCTAATTTCTGTATTTTGAGTAGAGACAGAGTTTCATCATGTTGGCCAGGCTGGTCTCAAACTCCTGACCTCCTGATCCTCCTGCCTTGGCCTCCCAAAGTGCTGAGATTACAGATTACACTGTGTCTGGCCTCTGACACTCACTTTTCATGTTACTTTAGGCAAGTCAGGTTTTTAGTTTCTGAAAAGGACAACAAGATAATATAATTTATCCTTGACATATCTTTTTTTAAATGTTCATATCAAAGATATAGCAAATACCATGCCATCGTACTGCTCTCTAACCTTTTAGAATTACTACCTTATTCGAGGTTTTCAGTTCCTATACTATGGAATGTGTATGCAGGAAATGTACATTTTTTAATAGGAAAACTAATTTGAGAGGATATTTACCACTTTTTATTTTCAAACGTTATTGGTGAAGTTAATTCACTATTTTGTCAGCATCTTCCGACTGATATCTTTCAAAGGGTTTCAGTGAATGTCTGAAATATCGTAAGTTAAACCCACATCCAGACATTATTCCAGAAAAGTGCATTTCATCCTGCTTTTTCCAAAAAGTCAATAGGAGGTTTCCTGGCACCAAATGGCTGTTGAATCCCTTCCAGTCCTACAAATTTCCTTGCAGACTGAGCAAGTGTGTGACCTCGATCTCTCCTTTGTCTGTTTTGTCTGTTTCTCACTTAGCTCTTTAAATTCTGACACAGTAAGTATTTAACCTTCATCGAGACCCCAAATTTTGCTCTAAATAGGGACCGATACATATATTGACATATAGGCTGGTGACTAGCAGCTTCTGTGTACAATATGTGGATGATTAAGAGCTCCTGTGATTTTATTTGGCCTGATTCTTAGACCCTCCGCAAAGAGTTTATCTCCTCAACATGCAAAAGTCTCTAATATCTGTATGCTCTCTGTGCACAGGGGAGGTAGGCTATAGAGAGAGGTCAAACAGAGGGAAAGTATTTCTAAAAAAGAATATTTGCAATTTGAAAAGCAGTGAGATTGTCTCATGAAATGCTGTTGCTTAGAAGGAAGACTCGCATATCAATTACAGAGGATCATTTATGTCATGGTGCTCCATAGTATGTATAGATATATTCATATAAACAAATGTGTTCAAATATATAACTTTAAAAAAAAATCAGAAAAGCCCTGAATATTATGTGTGCTCTTCTAGCCTTAGGACACTTTTGCCAAAGCTGAAGAAACCTGCAATGATGTTCACAGAAATCCAGATGAAATGTGGCTGCATTTTTTCTTTTCTGCAAATATGCCAATGTCAAGAGTTTAAGAAGCTTTAGTGTGGTTGCAACATGATGCTATTTAAGGAAACTGCACTCTAAAGAATGAAGGATGTGATTCCACCTCTGGATAGAGGGTGAAAGCCATGAACTCAGCAGTTCCTAGGAATACCGTTTATCTCCTGGATGCACCCACAAGCTGCTGGGGGGATGGGGTTGCACCCTTCCTGCAGCTGCGTGTCCTGGGGGCAAAGTTCCATTAAGGTACTGGTTTCTTTACACTGTGCTATAGGATGTCAGCTCAGGGCTTCCGTGTGTTAAAAGCTGCTTGACTGGTGTAAGCTCTGGGGACCAGATTCAGATTTTAGATGTTTAACGCTCACACAGTAGAAGCCCATTTAAATCGCAGTGTGGGAAGGTCACATTTGTTCTACCCATCGAGCTCTTGCTTAGAACTGCTCTCTTAGGTTTGCCTTCCAAGCCACTTCCTTTATTCCTACTTTTTTGATAGTGTCATACTGAATGGCTTTCCTTTTACTCCTAAACTGTGATTTTTATTTAAAAAAAAACACAAAACTTCAGAAATTAGAGCTGGAAAAGACTGTTGGTTTGTCTAGTCTCAGCAGGAGTGTTCTCCATAGAATATTTCTTTTAGTCCTTAAGACAAATTGCAACATTTCAGTGTTCTGGTGAAAAGCCAGCCTCAACCGGCTGCTTCGCCGACACTTGGCCCAGCATCTGCCTGCCTGTCCGTGTATGAATGGGCAGGAGCACACTGCAGCCAACCCAGTAACCTTGACTCTGAGTGGCAAAGATGATCATAATTCTCTTCTGAGAGGACCTGGTGCCTTAAGCAAGAGGGCAGAGTCTACGTGACTAAAACATACCAACTTCCTCTTTCATAAGTCATCACATGATGAACTACAATTACAATTCCTGCCTTGTCTCTGCGAATTGCAGACGCATTGCCTCACCCTAGAAACCCTGCTCCTGTGTGTGGAGGAGGCGGCTCTAACTGCTGCAGCAGCCGCTTTGGACGGGATCCAACTCCAGTCTGTGCCGGGAGGGAGAGTGGTGGGTGGAAGACAAAAACAAAGCTATGTTTACTTAGCATACATCGATAAAGCTGCTTCAGAGCTACAAGAAAGGCCAGCCAGCATGAAAGACTTCTGATACAATATAAGGAATTGCTGCCTTGGATCCAGCCTTAACCCCCTTGATTCCGGATCAAGCCCAGAACTAAAATAGCCTTTCCATTTTCCATTGGACATTTCATTAGGGAAGTTACAACAACTCAGTTTCGACATGAAACTGGCAGTGTAAAATAAGAAGGAAATGCTCTTCCTTTGCAGAAGAAAAGCTCTGTTCTACAAAGATCTTAGTATCTCTCAAGGCAGAATTTGTATCTCAAATTCTATTTTGGGATGGAGTGGCAGGCTCTCCCTCGAGGCCATTACAGTACCAGCTTGCAGATAAATGAGTATAATTAGGCCACAGCTCTAATGGTGAGTTGTGTTTTCTTTTAATATGTTTCGGTCAGTGCTTAGTGGGCCATCTCTTGGGGGTGTTGAGTTGGTTCATTTCTCTGCAGCACAAGGACTGGGCAGTGACACAATGGGTGAAGCCATGTGCTGGAATGAGTGTCACAGGGTCTCCGAGGAGGGTGACCAAAGGGACAGGTCCTGAAGGCAGTGTGCAACAGCAGGGATTGGGAGTGACCAAACCCGCTGGCACCAGCTGCTCCCGGGAAGGATCTGGGCAGGCCCCGCTCTCCCAGCTTGAAGAGGGTGAGGCAGGATTGCAATTGCAGGGCAAGATCCAGGAACAGATGGAGAGCCCTTTAAAGCAGGCGAACCTTCTATGGAAATCCCCAAAAGACATTCAAGGCTAACCTATAAAAACATTTAGGTCTGACATTACGTTTTCTGTGCCATTCTCGAACAGGTTTTTTCATGTGTTTTAAGTAGCTCCCTCCACTGTTTCTCTAAGGCTGTTTTTCCTCTTCCTTGTGGTTAATCCTTTGAAGCAACCTGGTATTTTCAATAGCAAAGACTAGAGAGAAACGTCAGCAGGATTTTTCTCTCTCTCCACCTACCAATCCAGTTGTAGGAAAGATAATATAATTAGTACCCTGTTCTTCCCACACTTAACCAGCTCATTCCAGTCTCAAGGGAGAGATGTGGGCCTGTGTTCCCAACAAAAGCAGCTCCAGAGGCCGCCCTTAAAGAGCTGAAGTGTAAAAGTCCCAATTGAAAGCGACTAAGCCTCTGTACATTAGGGAGACTAACGACCAGGCCAAAGTGATTTATCATAACACACACCAGCTCCTCCTCCCGATAAAAGTGCAAAACTCAAGTGTTCAATTCAGTCTGGGCTGAGGCTAAGGCTGCCAACGGTGGCAGAGTTGCGGGCCGGGTGGCTGGGCTGAGCCCGGCCTAGGTAGCACAAGTCCGCCCCCGCCAGTGGCCCGCCCTCCGCAACGGCGAGTCAGCCAGCCGGTCGCCCCCACGGCCCGCGGAGACCCCGCGGAGACAAGCAGGACCCCCCCCCCCGCGCCACCACGGCTCGCGCCCGCGCCTCCCGCCACATCGAGTCCAAGTTTGGGCCCAGGGGCGGCGCCTTGAGGCCCAGACTCGCCAAAGGGGGTGGAGCCTGCGCCGTGACGCGGCTGCGCTGGCCGTAGACCCCGGATCCCTGGAATGTGCATTCGTTCCACGAGGCCCTAGTGCCAGCGGCGCCGAGGCACGTCTACGCGGAGCGTGCGCACTCGCAGCGGCGGCCGTCCGCGGCCCCGCGCCCACGTCACGCGCCCGCCGCGCGGACCTACATAAGGCGGCCCGGGCCGCTGGCGCGGCGAGGACCCCGCTAAACAGGGCGGCTGCAGTGGTTCAGAGCATCACTTGGTGTTCTCGAGCGGCTAATCAGAACTGCGCTCCCTCCGCTCCAGAGGGCCCCGTGGAAAACGCGCGAGCCAGCTGGCGGCGTGTGCACGCGGTGCTAGGCTTGGGAACGTCAGACTCTCCCCAGTCAGTAAAAGGGACAAGCGGCGCGTGTGTCTTTCCCAAGACAAATGCAAATGCAAAGCACCAGTGACGGATTTCATGCTCATGCGTGCGACATTTGAGCTTTAAAGTATAACTCCTGAGAAACCGGAACTGTGAACCACGCTAGGCTTAAAATCCCCCTTCTCAGGAGACTGACGGAAACCAAGTGACAAAGTGGCCTTGCATAAAAAAAATTTAAAAAATGACTTTTGGCACAGTTTGGCCCAGAGGCACACCAGGGGAAAATATCCTGAGGGTGGTCGAGACATCTGGGTGGGGCGCGAAGTGAGGGAAAGTGGAGAAAAAACACAGGACCACTTTGCACGGTGTTCGGAAGGGGACACGAGCGCTGCGGCGCCCGGGCTCCCGGCAGCGCTCCTTGGGCGCGGGGGGAGGGGGAGCGTGCGCGCGTGCGCGCGGGAGGGCGGGCGCGCGCACGAGGGGAGGGGGCCCGCGCAGGCGCCGTGCGAGACTGTCGAAGAATCAAGTCTGTAGAAGTGGAGCGGCCGCGGCGGCAGCAGCAGCAGCGACGGTGGCAGCGGCGGAGCTAAGGCGGGCTGGCCGCTGACGCTGACGCTGGCGCTGGAGAGCGGCGACGCCAGGAGCTGTGAGAGAGCGGCGGAGCGACCCGGGGCCCGCGCCGCGCCCGAGCTCCACGCTGCCCGGCCGCCGCCGCCCCGGCGCGGCATGCCCCGCCGCTCGGGCTGAGCCTGCCCCGGCGGCCGCCCCCCGCCCCCCGCCCCCCCGGCCTCCCCGCCCCCCGCCCCGCACTCCGTGCCGGCCGCCGCCGCGACCTGCTGCGCTCCCCCACGCCCGCGCGGCCCGTCTTCGCCCCGGTCTGGAGGCCCGCCGCGGCCCCGGCCGAGCCCCAGCCGCCGCGCCTGCCGCCCCGCCGCCCCGCGCCGCCCTCCCGTGCCCGCGCCGCCCGGGGGGACCTGCTGCCGCGGCTGCAGCCTCTCGCCCCGCGCCCGCCGCCCCTCGTGCACCGGGGGCGCTGCGCGGGCGCCGAGCCTTCGCGGGCTTTGCCGCCGCCGCCGCCTTTGCGGCCGCCGCCGCCGCTGGTGGGGGAGACGCGGGGTTGGGGGGGGAGGAGGGCGCGCGTGGTGCCGGTGGGGGGCGGCGGCGGCGGCGCCCCCTCCTCCTCCTCCACCTCCTCCCGCGCCGCGGGCTCCTCGGACATGGCCGCGGCGGTGGCGGTGGCGGCCGCGTCCCGGCGGCAGTCGTGCTACCTGTGTGACCTGCCTCGCATGCCCTGGGCCATGATCTGGGACTTCACCGAACCCGTGTGCCGCGGCTGCGTCAACTACGAAGGCGCCGACCGCGTCGAGTTCGTCATCGAGACGGCGCGGCAGCTCAAGAGGGCGCACGGTTGCTTCCCGGAGGGTCGCTCCCCGCCCGGCGCCGCGGCCCCGGCTGCCGCCAAGCCGCCGCCCCTCTCGGCCAAAGACATCCTCCTGCAGCAGCAGCAGCAGCAGCTCGGCCACGGCGGCCCCGAGGCGGCCCCGCGCGCGCCGCAGGCCCTGGAGCGCTACCCCCTGGCGGCCGCGGCCGAGCGGCCCCCGCGCCTTGGTTCCGACTTCGGCGGCAGCCGCCCGGCAGCGAGCCTGGCCCAGCCGCCGACGCCGCAGCCGCCGCCGGTGAACGGCATCCTGGTGCCCAATGGCTTCTCCAAGCTGGAGGAGCCGCCCGAGCTGAACCGCCAGAGCCCGAACCCGCGGCGTGGCCACGCGGTGCCGCCCACCCTGGTGCCGCTCATGAACGGCTCGGCCACGCCGCTTCCCACCGCGCTCGGCCTCGGCGGCCGCGCTGCCGCCTCCTTAGCCGCGGTGTCCGGCGCTGCGGCCGCCAGCCTGGGCTCTGCGCAGCCCGCCGACCTGGGCGCCCACAAGCGGCCGGCCTCTGTGTCCAGCAGCGCGGCAGTGGAGCACGAGCAGCGCGAGGCGGCAGCCAAAGAGAAGCAACCGCCGCCGCCGGCCCACCGGGGCCCGGTCGACAGCCTGTCCACCGCGGCTGGGGCCGCCGAGCTGAGCGCTGAAGGTGCGGGCAAGAGCCGCGGGTCCGGAGAGCAGGACTGGGTCAACAGGCCCAAGACCGTGCGCGACACGCTGCTGGCGCTGCACCAGCACGGCCACTCGGGGCCCTTCGAGAGCAAGTTTAAGAAGGAGCCGGCCCTGACTGCAGGCAGGTTGTTGGGTTTCGAGGCCAACGGGGCCAACGGGTCTAAAGCAGGTAGGGGCGGCTGTGGAGTGAGGGACCCTAGGGGAGAAAAGGGGACGGAGAGCAGAGGAGGGGTGGTTCTTTCGAGTCACCATTTTACCCCAGCGCAGAAACAACAAACACTCCACTTCCTGATCTGCCTGAGGCGGAACCAGTGCTTAGTGGCAACGTGTTCATGTGCTGAAGCAGCATAACAGAGATGAGTCAGACTGGGCTGATAGGCTCTGACACGGGGTTTTCCTTTCCCAGCACATTCTTGGATAGGAGCATGAGGGCACCAGTCACCTTTTAACCTGTTGGGGGACATTAGTAGTCTCATGCCCAGTGCAAACCTAGGGTACTTTTGTGCATGTGTAAAAACAGGCAGTTACAAGCATGCCATTTTCACGGGCTCCGTTTTACTAAATCAGTCTGCTGCCTCAGAAGCCCATACGTCTAAAGGTTTTAAGTTGCATGTGCACTTGAAACTCGAATGAGTCTTTTCCGTCCGTGCTTTTAAAGAGGAGGAATTCTGAAACGAGTTTTGTTTCGGGTTAGGAAGAGGGATTCTTTTCAGTGCACCGTCGTTTATGTTTCTTTTTTCTTTTATTTCTTTGTGTTTCCAGTTGCAAGAACAGCAAGGAAAAGGAAGCCCTCTCCAGAACCAGAAGGTGAAGTCGGGCCCCCTAAGATCAATGGAGAGGCCCAGCCATGGCTGTCCACATCCACAGAAGGGCTCAAGATCCCCATGACTCCTACATCCTCTTTTGTGTCTCCGCCGCCACCCACTGCCTCACCTCATTCCAACCGGACCACACCGCCTGAAGCGGCCCAGAATGGCCAGTCCCCCATGGCAGCCCTGATCTTAGTAGCAGACAATGCAGGGGGCAGTCACGCCTCAAAAGATGCCAACCAGGTTCACTCCACTACCAGGAGGAATAGCAACAGTCCGCCCTCTCCGTCCTCTATGAACCAAAGAAGGCTGGGCCCCAGAGAGGTGGGGGGCCAGGGAGCAGGCAACGCAGGAGGACTGGAGCCAGTGCACCCTGCCAGCCTCCCGGACTCCTCTCTGGCAGCCAGTGCCCCCCTGTGCTGCACCCTCTGCCACGAGCGGCTGGAGGACACCCATTTTGTGCAGTGCCCGTCTGTCCCTTCGCACAAGTTCTGCTTCCCTTGCTCCAGACAAAGCATCAAACAGCAGGGAGCTAGTGGAGAGGTCTATTGTCCCAGTGGGGAAAAATGCCCTCTTGTGGGCTCCAATGTCCCCTGGGCCTTTATGCAAGGGGAAATTGCAACCATCCTTGCTGGAGATGTGAAAGTGAAAAAAGAGAGAGACTCGTGACTTTTCGGTTTCAGAAAAACCCAATGATGACCCTTAATTAAAACTGCTTGAATTGTATATATATCTCCATATATATATATATATCCAAGACAAGGGAAATGTAGACTTCATAAACATGGCTGTATAATTTTGATTTTTTTTTGAATACATTGTGTTTCTATATTTTTTTTGACGACAAAAGGTATGTACTTATAAAGGCATTTTTTTCTTTTGTTAACGTTATTAGCATATCTTTGTGCTTTATTATCCTGGTGACAGTTACCGTTCTATGTAGGCTGTGACTTCTATGTAGGCTGTGACTTGCGCTGCTTTTTTAGAGCACTTGGCAAATCAGAAATGCTTCTAGCTGTATTTGTATGCACTTATTTTAAAACGAAAAAAAAAGCCAAATACATTTTCTGACATTGTAAGATTGCCTTACTGTCTGTCATTCCTTATTGCTGGCCCCTTTCTCAGGCCGGAGGCCAAGTTGTGGAGAAGGAAAAGATGAGTGAGTGGGCATGCAGTCAAGTGGGCATGCCACTGGGAAATACCACCAGTTTACCCTGAAACATGGTCCTCAGAGGAGTAGGAAAGTAGATTTTGAATCTCTATTTTGTTCTTAAAAGTTGGGTTCCTGAGATACTGATGACTGGGAGTGCTGCTGGGAAAGTTTCAGGATTGTGTGGTCTTTCGGGGTTTTTTTTTGTTTGTTTGTTTGTTTTTAAGACAAAGTTGACCGCTGTTCACTGTCCACGTGATCGGTTGTAAGATGACAATGCTGCATGCTAGTTGGTTACATAAACACAGTTCCAGTGATGGAAGGCGGTTATAATGGATGGTGGTGTGTACAAGATGGCACTGCCATCTTTGAGCAGAGCCTGGCTCTGCAGCGCCACTTCATCTTTTTAAACACCCTAGAGGTCTGTGTGTTGTTGCGGTTGTCCTTTATTTTGAAAGAGTTGCAAGAGAAGTTAGAGTCCCGGTGAACTTGGAGATTGTGGGATTGGTTTTGTTTCTGTTTTGTTTATCATTTACCTGTAGTGCTATTGCTGTTGATACTATCACCTATACCCTGTTTCTAGTGAGTGCTGAATACAGTATGGTACAATGACAGTAACAGCCACGTGGTGCTGCCAGGACTGCCCTTGGGCATATCAGTGACAGCCCAAATGTGGGTGGAGGAAACCTGCAATTTCCTTCTTACATGTGTTTGAAATACCAAGTGAATAATACTGTTCTGGAAAAAAATGATAAACTAGTGGAAATTCAAGAAATTAAGGGTTTTACATAATAGGCCCCACCTCTCAAAATATTTTTAGAAGTCTTTTTGTAAACTAATTTCTTTTGATCACTATTTTGCATCGGTAAAATGATTTTTTTTAAAACCAATAAATCATCAATTATTAGAAATAGTTGTCTCACAGTGATACTGGTTTTTCTTTTGTTCTGTTATGATTTAACATTGACAGGAACACTATTTTAAATCCTTATGTTCAGGTGTTTGTAACTTGGCCTTATCATTAGGCTGAATCATGGCTTCAAGGTCTGCAGTTCATGTGTATGGTTCACAGCCTCGCTTCTATTTTCATTTGAAAATACAGATTTTTACCAACTTTGGATTCTTTTTTAGTTATGTGTTTTTCTTTTTAAATTGTTCAAAATATTTTTTAATGGTCAAGTTACTAACACTTGAAAATCAGATACTGCACCAAATACAGTATTTTTTCGTAGTGTTTTTGATGAGTGCACCTATGATTACTACTGTGCGAGAATTCATGTTACCACTCATTGTTATAGTACAAACAGACTTGCATGATTAACCAGTTTGTTGTTACACTTTTTTTTCAAATTGGAGTATAAATGACTCAGTTCAGACTGGTCTCTCTTATGTGAATGCACACATGCAGAAATGCAGAGTCAATTTTACATGCCCATAAAGACATTTGTAAAGAATTCAGCTATTATGGTCTGTTGTATAAATGTGTATCTAGGCACTTTATTATAACTGGAATTTGACCTCATAGATGTTATAACTTGATCAGTCATTTGACCTAATTTGTGGTAGCTATCTGTATGTTTTGCAGTCTCAATACAGATCAGCGTTCCAAAAAGATTAATACAGAACCATCCTGCTGTTGTGGATAAGTCTATCCAGCTGTGGAAAGGGCAACCTGTGGTTTCTCTGTCCTGGTGTTGAATGGGAGAAGAATATGAACAGCTTTAAAGAGCTGTGTATTGTGGTTACTACGATTAAAAAATAAGATGTGCACGAGTCTCACTGGCCCTTGGGTGGCCTTTGTGGAAGGCTCGTAGCTGGAAAGTGTTGATTTGGGTTTTCTGGCATTCTTTTAAGTTAAAAAGTTAACATTGGGACATGGGTTTGATCTTTTGTTATACCTGATGACAGTGCACAGATTCTCCACAGCTGGATAAAAATGTCAGAAAGCTACTTACTGTACATGGGCAGTATCAGATTTCAAATCCTAATATTTCATCTGTGCTTTTAATACTTAAAATATTAGGGGATGGGGTGTTGAAGCTTTCCCTTTTTTGCTTTAACAATTTATAGAATTTAACAGATGTACTGTCTTTCATGTGGCCTCACATTTAAAGTTATGAGAACATACACATGGTTTACAACTTTTACTATATACCTTTCCTTGGCCACCAAGTATTTTAAAAGTGTGCCACCTTTTAACCTTTACTTTTTTTTAAGTTGAAGGTGATACTTTTTCTATATATGATGAAACTCATGTCAACTGAAGTGAGTGTAATCTCAGATATCAACATTATTATATTTTAAAATCACGCTATGGAAATATCACCTGAATTCTGTCATTTGTCAGATTTACAGTATCTTTTTTTCTTTAACTTTTAGCATTAAATAAAAATAAAATTGGGAGCACTGAACATTTTCTGAGGCCTTTTTTAATTTTCTAAAGCAAGCTTAGACTGGCTGTTGTTTTAATCACTAATGGCAATGTGACTAAAGGATGTGTGGGTTTGGGGTTGGGGTTTGCCTGAACTTCAGGAGATAAAAGACATGAAACAAAAAGGCAACTGATGGTATGAAAAAGAAGTGCCAGGGACTGGGGAAAGGGCAACTGGATAGGGGACACAGATAAAAGAGCTGAACAAAGTACAGCTAGAAAGCATTTGTTTATTTTTCAACTAGCAGTAGAGCCAGCCATTCTGTAATAGTAGATTGGAAGGAGAAGATAGGACACTGAAAAGACTATCAAAACGTGGAGCTGATCTTTGGAAAGCTTTGGAATAAAACAGCTATGTTGGGCCACAGGAAATGCACTAAAGACAGAAGGGATTTAAGAAAACAAAAAGCCCTACACTTGAGAAAGCTTAGAAATGAAGTGAAAGCCAAAGCCATGTATGAGCTTTACTGATGTCCTGAAACCTAAGTTTATAAATAGAGATGATAGGTAGAAAGCACCGAGACACATTTTACTGTCTACTATCATATAGTAAGACATTTCCTAGATGTTGCAGCTTTTACTCTTTTTATTGATTAATGGCTTGGCAGACTTCTCTGTGAAAGGAAGTTGTGAAACTTTTATAAAGAGTTTGAGGCTAGGATATACATAGAGTTACTATATATTTTAAATTAAACAGCAACAGTGAATGTGTACTTGAATATATTTACACTAGGTGCGGTCCAGTAACTAGGAGGGGCCCATCACTATGTTTTCATAGTTTTTCATTATTAGTAGTCCATTTAAGGCCGTTTTCAAGAAACCATATTCTTAGCAAGTTACAGAGTATAATAATTTTTCATTTAGTATCTAGGTTAAAAGAAATAGGTTGAACTATTAATCAGTTTTTTCTGACATAAAAATGCTACATTTTATTTTTAGTGAAATTTAAAATAGTGCAGCTTGAAAAGGCATTTTGGAAATTTCAAACCTCTTCCCAAAGATACACTTTAATGCCTGCATTTAGTTTTCCGTTAAGAAAACAAACCGGACTGTTGATGTGGCAGATGTCTTTGTTTATTCCCCAAAGGGGAGTTGGGGAGAGTTAAAAGGAAACTATGGAAATCCTTTTTTAATTCCTAGACTTTTAAGTCCCTGTCTACTCAAAATTGTTTTGCATATGATTTATAGATGGTTTTATTTGGTTAGTGAAGAGTAAAATGTTTCTCTTCCTGATTCCTAAGCGTATACGTGGAATCATTCAGAAAAATGTTCAGTTGTGTGTAGGCCACGAGAAGTCCTGAGTCACCCTCGTTTGCTTGCCTTTTGTTCATAGGGAACAGCATGAGAAGACACGCCTTTCCTCTGTCACAGACCAAGGTCAGATGCACCAATGAATGGAATACATATTTACCCAATTTCTCATCTGGAGTTCTAGAAATGGGGAGGGGGGGGCGTGGAGGATGTTTTAACTCCTTCAGTGCCACTGGTTAGTCCTCTGACAACAATAGTACTACAATCAAGTAAAAATTACGGGTGTGACTTTCCGGATTACAAACTCTTGAGATCCCTTGTTGCTGTTTCTGTTGACAGCCTGCATTTTCCTCAGTATGTCTGAACCCCTCGCTGTAACTTAAAAGGCACACAAGTAGACAATTTATAAATTACTCAAGAGGTCAGAAGATGGAAAATGAGTAGATTTATGGATTATCTGTGGATTCCTCCATTAATCCTCAGATAAATCCATAATTTGTCAGGGATATCCACACTACCTCTAGTTATCATTAACAATTTATACCTAATTTAACAGCGAAAATTGTTTTAACTCATTATAAAACAATCCATACAACCCACAGAAAAGGTATTTTAGGGCAAAAAGTGTACCTTAGACTGATTATTATTTAGAATCATTTAGACATTGTGTTTTTAAAAGCTGTTATTTTGAATCCAAAAAACAACTGAGTAAATTTTCTTACTAAACAACCCTATTAGAATGGTATAAACAATTTCTTCTGTAAGACAAGCATTTATTTGAAAAATATATAGAATGGCACTATACCTCACGCTAACTCAAAACATGGAATAATAAATCTTCAGTACGAGTAAAACATCACAAAATTAGCATGAAAAGCCACTAGGAGATGATTTCTGCCTAGATCAGATAAGTCTAGAGACTAGACTACAGGATTCCTAGTTTAAATTGAGAGCTTCAACACAGCGGTTGCTCTCATCCTGTGAATGGGCGTTCAGAAGTTAGATTGCATAATCTAAAGAGCCTCCTCCAGCAGCTCTGCAGACGCCCTTGATGCTGAGATAAGACATCCTGTATAGGGTAATAATGTCACATTTGAATATTTCTAAATATAGTTTACATTTTGGGGGAAATGAACTATATTACATAATCTGTAGATCACATCAGTTAACACTTTTACTTAGCAATTAGTATTTCTAAGTATATCATCACTGGTTAGCGTTCGGATGTCCACGCACAAAAAATGAGTTAGGTTTTGTTATGGAGGCATTCAGCAACTTTAGCAGATAAATATTTAACTCACTACAAATTCCTCTGCAATATTTTAGAAAACATCTTTCCTATACTAGTTCAAATACAGTACTTTGAATTGTGTATATGGCTATTTATGTCTGTGGGGGCGTTAAAAACCCAGAAACAACATTTCGCCAGAGCTAAGGGGCTCAATTTATTTTAATGCACGGAAAGAGTTTATTAAAAGTGAACCTCAAATTACTGAGGTTTTGCCTTCTTTAGCTGTATGATTTTTAAAGTATTTGCCACACTAGTAAGAGTTCTGCAGAGAAGTGACATGTAGGAGTAGATTGTCTGGGTCAGACTAAATCAGCATTTCTTTGGCACAGGCTTGGCTTGGGCCGTCTGTGTTTTCCTGATTCTGAGCCGACTGTATGTGTGAGCTGCAAAGCTGAAAAAGGCTGTTGTGAGCTGTAGCCCAGGCTAAGAGCCCATTACACCCATTTTGTTATTTCTGCCTGCAAACAGCAATTCAATTAGCTTTTCTGGTGATAAAAGATAAAGATTTATTGTGCCCCATATACAATTGAAATCAATTTCACAGGAGGGTCACAGTCATTAGAGAAGTTTTGGAATACTCTTCTCCTAATAAGCGCCATATGGGTTGTTGCTGTTATTATTTAACACCTACTAAGTAGGCACCTCATTCTAGGCTTTGAACAGCTGAGAGGCTAGCTCCTATCTTTTGGGCAGCTTAAAGTCAAAGCCACAGGTAGGAAATGTCACTTTGCTGGGTTAGAGGCACATACTGACAAGAGTTAAGCACGGGTTTGTTTCCTTCCAGTTTATCTTACATACCACAGTCGGCTTCTGATACAGGAACACAGTCCGAAGTCCAAAGTGCTTTCGCACAATACGTTCATTATGCCCAGCGTGCAACTCATGCCTCAAAGGGGCCGCTGGACCCCATTATCTTTATACAAATCAAGAGGCCGGTTGGAACAACGAGGCTGGTCAGAATGGGCAAACTGCAGCTTTTTCTTTTTTTTTTTAAATTTATTTTTTCACTTTTTATGTTGTTCAGAATGTCATTTTTTAAAAAGAAAGCAAGCCTCTAGCCCTACCAAGCCCTGTTTACTCCAGGGGAAGGAAGGGGAGGAGGCTCCCCCACTCTCCTGCCGCCTGGTGCCCACGAGGAGCCGAGGAGGAGCCCTTGCTGCGGTTTCCGAGGCGGCCCCCTGACTCGCGCCGCGCCGCGCTTCTGTTCTAGAACTTTTCCCGGGCTGGAGCAGCTCGGTCTCCGCCGCCCTGTGCACGTGAAGCCGCGCGACCCCGGGCGGGGCGGGGCGGGGCGCGGGCCCGGAAACGGGAAACGGCCCCGCGCGCCCCGCCCCACCCTGCCGCCTAGTCCTGGCTCCGAGCTCCTGGCCGAGCCCGCGCGCCAGCTGCCCGGCTATAATTAGAGGGACCTCGGCCCTGGCCCAGCCGCCTCCCCACGCCCCCCGCCCGCGTTCCCGGGGAGGAATGTGCGAGTGCGCGCGAGGGCCCGCCTGCGCCACCGCCGGCGCGCTCTCTGGAGCGGGGACCGCGTGGTGGACCAAATAAAGTAAAAGGTCTGGCTCCTGCTGGGCGAGGCCGAGTGAGGAACGTGCGCGCCAGCGCAGGGGTGTGGCGAGCCCTCGGTGGCCCAGAAAAGATCAAACGCGCGTCAGCAGCAGCCTTGGCTGCCGTCTGCAAGGGTCCCTGACGCGGTCTGGGCTGTACTGGGTGCATTTTCTAAGTTGGAGATGGCGCATGACAAGAGCTGCCCCAAATCAGATGTCACTCCCTTTTTGGAAATCATGATGCTGCCTTTTTTTTTTTTTTTTTTTTTAAAGGCTGCAACTATAATAAGCCAAATGTTGGTGAAGTAAACACGCATGTTAAAGAAGCCTCTGTGTTAGCACTAATGGATGGTGCATGCTAATAAAAATGTATTTATTAAGCAAACCTCAGGACATGCCCCTATGAGAACTACCCAAAGTACTGTAACAGTTGACTACCTGAAAAGGAGTTTGCTTTCTATCAAGAAACTTTTATTTAAATTTAAAAAAAAAAGTTTTTATTTTGTTGTAGTATTGTTGTGCACCTGAGATTCTACCCAATTAGTTAACTGCTAATTTTTTTTTTATTAATTATTCCCTTTAGTACTCTGCAGCATTATCTCAAAAAATGAACAGAATGACCCCTGTCACTTTAAAACCTGACATTAAAATATTTCTCCATCACCAGCCTTGGAGTTGGGGGTGGGGCAGGGTGCTGACTGCTAGAAGTAGCAACTTGATTGCGGATTAAGTATTGTATAATAGTTTTGGTCATTGTTTAAAAGTGAATGAATGGGTGGATGGATAGAAGGCTAAAAAAAATGAAGACTTGCTCCAGCCTTGTGAATTCCTAGACACAATCCTACCCAAAGATTTCTTCCTTCACCAACATATTTTTCTTTCTGGATAATAAGCACAAAAACCATTTTAGAAGCTTGCAATGCAGTCTACTCTTTATATGTTTTACTGCGGAATCTGGAAGCTTTTCCGGGTTGAAATGCAATTCCTAGGAAATTATTCTTGCTCTTTTCCTGTGGCTGTTTGTCTTGAAACAGCAGCAATGCAATTTCAGTGGCTCTGCTCCTCACAAAGACCTTTGAGAGAGAACTATGCTGAGAGACGCAAATTCAGGTTTTTCTGAAAACACCTCAGAATTGTCCGGTTCTGCCCCCAGATGAAACCATAATAAAGGTCAGGAAATCTCCAGATGTACTTGGGCCTTGTGCGGTCATCTCAGGTAATTCAATGAACTTTTGTGTCTGTTTTGCAATTATTAAAAAAATATAGGCCAGACAGTGGCTCACGCCTGTAATCCCAGCACTTTGGGAGACTGTGGTGGGTGGATCACCTGAGGCTAGGAATTTGAGACCAGCCTGGCCAACATGATGAAACCCCGTCTCTACTAAAAACACAAAAATTAGCTGGCCGTGGTGGTGCATGCCTGTAATCCCAGCCACTTGGGAGGCTGAGGCAGGAGAATCGCTTGAACCTGGGAGGCGGAGGTTGCAGTGGGCCAAGATCGCCACACTTCACTCCATCCTGGGCAACAAAGCGAGACCCTGTCTTAAAAATATGTTTATATGCATGTGTGTGTGTATATATAATTATATATTATATATTTTATTATACATTAAATATATAACATAATTATAGAATATATTATATAATATATTTTATATATAATGTTTAATATATTTTATTTTATATTTTTATTATTTATAACATATTATATATATGTATATGAATGATGTACTCACCTCAGAGGGGGCTAAAAAATCAAATTAGGCAATCTCTATGACAGATTTCTGGTTTTTCATTTATCAACCAGCCATAAGAAAGTGCTGTCATATAGGGCATCATTAGGTGATTGGGCAATGTGAGTGCCTGCCACCCAAAACAGAGAGTTTCGGTTATTATGTTAAACAGAATCATAGCAAATCTCTTTGCAACACTGGAGAGAAGGGGGCGCCCCCTGCTGTCGTCACAGAAAATGCATTGTTTCAGGCCAGAGTCTTGTACCTAGAGTACCCACTGGGTTTCAATCACAGTACCAGAAGGTTCCCGAAGTTATCATCACCTTGGAGATGTATAGTGTTATTGGAACTAAAATTAAAATACAGATCGCAAAGAAAGGATATGCATATTTTTCTTGAAACACTCTATGCTCAGATTCATTTGCTGAAGGCTCAGCCTGCCTGTGAACCACCAAAATGGGCTACCTAACTCCATTTATGACTTTAAAAGCAAGGATAGTATTTGTGTGGCTGGTAGCAGCCAGTGGTGAGTGGGTTGAAAATATGTTTGAACGTATTTCATTTTTGTTAAGATTTGTTTAAATAATGAATCAATAAAAATGATGTATCATGGGAAATAAGAGCCTCTTCATTGAATTTTGACCTTGGTAAAAATGTGTTTGTGAAAAATCATTTCATTTTCTTGTAAATTGTATTTCTTTACATAGGAGCCACTGGGTTCGTGAGTAAGTCTTCAGAGATCATGAAGAGCTGGGTTTGTCAGCCACAAATTTGTAGCACTGAAAGGAACTGATTCAAGGTCTCAGTAACAAATGTTGGCTGAGTTGAGTCTCAAGCAATGACCAGACCAAGCCAGAGATCCTTCATTCTAGGCCATGTTTGCTGAGGGGTTGAGGACATGGATGGAATTAGTCGGGTTGAAATTCTTTATGAACAAGATGAATTGTAAGCAGTTAAGAAGGAAAAGACGCTGGATGTGGTGGTTCACACCTGTAATCCTAGCAGTTTAGGAGGCCAAGGTGGCAGGATCACTTGAGACTAGCCTGGGCAACAGAGTGAGACACCATCTCTACGAAAACTTTAAAATAAATAAATAAGGAAAAAAGATGACAGGTGCAAGAGTTGAGAGATTGGAGAGAAAAAATTACATGAAGGAACCCAACATCTGGTCAGAGCCATTCATTCATTCGCTCATTCATTCATTGGTTCACTTATTCTTTTACTCCACACATTCATTTCATGGTAAAGAACATGGCCTCTGGGGTCAGCCTATTTAATCTTAACTTCCAGCTCCACCTCTTTCTAACCTTAAATATAAAGTTGTGAAGAAACAGTATCTTCAGTTTGCTTCCGGAAACCACTTCCTTCATTCTGCCACCTCACTGGCTATTGTTTCACTGCTTCCTCCTCATCTCACTTGTTGGAGAGCCCCTAAGCCTAGTCCTCAGATGGTTTTTTTTTCTTTCTGACTACACTTACTCCCTAGCAATCTCATCCAGAATCATGGTTTAAAAATAACATTATATGCTGACTCTCAGATTTATATCTCTAACCTAGACTTCCATCCCTGAGTACCAGCATTGTATGTTCAGCTACCTACTCAGTTGTTCGCTTGAATATCTAATTGACATCTCACATTTATATATCCGAAGTTGAACTTCTGATCTCCATCCTACCCTCCCCACACCACCACACCACAATCTCCTTTCAGTCTTTCCCGTTTTACAAAACGGCTGTTCCATCTTCCAGTCATTTGAGCCACAGACCTTAGAGTGGTCTTTGACTTGGATTTTTCCTCAGCTATTCTCCCTCCAATCTACCAGCAAATCCTCTTGGTTTTACCTTCAAAATATACTCAGAATCTGACCACATCTCACTGCCTACTAGAAGCCACTATTATCTCTTGCCCAGGGTGTTGCAGAGTCTCCCAGACTGTTCTTCCAGTTTCTGCCCTTGTCCTCTGCAATTTATTCTCAGTTCAATGGCCAAAATAAACCTTAAAAATATTCATCTGATCTTGTTTCTTCTTTTCTCAAATCCTTTTGGTGAATTTCTGTCTCCTTCAGAGTCAAATCCAAAGTCTTTACAATGGCCATCAAGGACATGCTACCTCCCAGACGTGGCTCCCGTCCTTGTTCGCTCCATTCCATGTCAGCCATGCCAGCTTCCTGGTACTCCTTGACCTTGCTAAGCATGCTCCCACCTCATGGCCTTTGCATTTGCTCCTCTCTGCTTGGAATGCCTTTCCCCCAGATGTATGCATAGCTCATTCCCTCATTCCCTCATTTTCTTCAGGTCTCTATGCCAATGTCCCCTGATTAGTGATCTTCCCTGGTCAGTCCCCAATCTTCCCTGACCAGCCTCTATTAGTATCTTCTTGCTCCTATAACAATGTTCCACAAACTTAGTGGATTAAAAGTACACCAAATTACTATATTAAAGTTCTGGATGTCATGTTCTAAAATTAAGATGTCAGCAGGGCTGGTTTCCTTGGGAAGCTTCAGGGAAGATGCCACTTCCTTACCTTTTCAGCTTCTAGAGGCCACCTGCATTCTGGGCTTGTGGTACCTTCCCTGCATCACTCCAGCCTCCCGCTTCCATCATCACTTCTCTTCCTGCCTCCTTATGAGGATCCTTGTAATTACATAGGGCCCCGCTAAGCAGTTCTAGGATATCTCCTCATCTCAAAATAGTTAATTTAATCACATCTGCAAAGTCCCTTTTACCATGTGACTTCTCATATTCACAGGTTCGGAAGATTAGGACAGAGACATCTTGGGAGGGGGCATTATTCAGCTACCATAATTTATTTTATACAGTATATAATATATTTTATACAGTATATAAAATATCCATCCTAAGCTACTCCACATTCTATAGTCTCTGTTCCTTTTTTATTTTCTTCCTAGTACTTTGCCTCATCAGATGTTACATATTAGTTGCTAATTTATAAATTTTTGTCTCCCCAGACTCTAAGCCCTGCATGTGGTAGAGCAGGGATCTCCAACCCTTAGGCTGCAGACCCATATGGGTCTATGGCCTGTTAGGAACCAGGCCATACAGCAGGAGGTGAGCGGCAGGTGCGAGCATTACCTCCTGAGCTCCGCCTCCGGTCAGATCAGCTGCAGCATTAGATTCTTGTAGAAGCGTGAACCCTGTTGTGAACTACACATGCAAGGCATCTAGGTTGCACACTCCTTATAAGAATCTAATGCCTGATGATCTGAGGTGGAACAATTTCATCCCCAAACCATCAACCCCTTCCCTATCAGGTCCATGGAAAAATTGTCTTCCATGAAACCAGTCCCTGGTGCCAAAAAGGTTGGGGATTGCCGCCATAGAATGTAAACTCTATGAGGAGGGGCAGAGTGACCCCCACTGATAGGGTATGGCTCTGTGTCCCCACCCAAATCTCGTATTGAATTGTAATTCCCAAAGTCAGAGGTGGGGCCTGGTGGGAGGTGATTGGATCATGAGAGATGATTTCTAACGGTTTAACACCATCCCCTTTGCTGTTCTCGTGATAGAGTTTTCACAAGATCTGGTTGTTTGAAAGTGTGTAGCACCTCCCCCTTGTCTCTGTCTTTCTTCTGCTCCTGCCACGTAAGCTTCCTCTTTGCCTTCTGCCATGATTGTAAGTTTCCTGAGGCTTCCCCAGCCGTGCTTCCTGTACAGCCTGAAGAACTGTGATCCAATTAAACCTCTTTTATTTATAAATTACCCAGTCTCAGGTGGTTCTTTATAGCAATGAGAGAACAGACCAGTACACTCACTGTCGTGATCATGTGTGCTGTAAATGTTTGTTAAAGGAATAAACTTAGTTTCTAATCTCAACAAGGGAAATATGGTGAAAATAAGAAACAAGCCATAACAATGTATTTATAAGATACAATGGAAACCCAATCAGTCTACCTGGGGAGAGGATGCTGAGGGAAGCAGCCATGAGGTGGGGCTGGCCAGGAGGGAGGGAGGAAAAGCAGAGCTCAGCGGAATATGAGGGGCTTTGGGATGTTGAGCAAGCATAGGGATCCTACAAATGCTGATCAGCCAGGACAGAGGGTCCACACAGAGAGACCTGGATCAGAAAAACCAGAACGAAGCAGTAACAGGGCGGAGGGTAGCTAACCACAGCAGAGTCCCAATCAGAAGGGTGATGTGTCTTGAGGTGCAGAGTTTAGGGAGATTTAGGTAAGATAAAGCAGGAGGAAGGAGGCAGGAAGCCGTTCTCATTGCGGCATAGGATGGTGACTGCTTTGCTCAGGCTCAGTCTGCAGCAGTGGTGGGACCGGGTTCTGATTGCTGGGTCACAGGTGGGTGCTGCTGCCATCTGATCCGTCACGCTGGTCTTCCACCTTCTCCTGGCATGGGAGGAGACAGAGGGAGGGCGGTGGGGGAAGGGCGGGACTCATTGAACAGCTCCTTGGGTGGTCTTAGGAGCATGTTAGCAGCAGTTCTTTTTTTTGAAAGATTCTGCTACATGGACATAGAACAGTATCATGGTTAGAGGCATGACGGCCTTCAAATCCCAGTTCCACCATAGCTTAGCTGTGTGTCCTTGGAAATACATTAGTTCTTTAAGAGATTGTCAGGAAGATAGGAGCAATCAGCGTGATGCAAGTCCTGATTATGCAGCAGACATTAATCGTATCATGCGACTCCGATCATGATGTCCTAATACTGCCCTCCAAACAGAGGTAAGGGTTATCCTGCCTGACAATGGATAAGTTCTTTGATATCTCTAAACCTCAGTCTCCTCATCTGTAGGATGGGAATAATAATAGCACTGATTTCTTAGATTCCTTGTGAGGGTTAAATGAAGCAATGTGCCAAGTCTCCTTGGGTCTGTGATATAATATATGTGGGGTCTTACTATTTATCCAAAAGCAGGACGCATCAGAGTTCTGGGAATGTGACTTAATCTCACCTGCTCTTCCCCTCACACAGCCTTTGTACTCAGGTCTTCTGTGGATAGAGTTCCTCTGATAGTATTTTTTTTTCCAGATGGGGTATTGCTCTGTCGCCCAGGCTGGAGTGCTGTGGCATGATGTCGGTTCACTGCTGCCTCTGCTTCCTGGGTTTAAGCCATTCTCCAGCCTCAGCCTCCCGAGTAGCTAGGATCATAGGCACATGCCACCTCACCTGATGAATTTTTGTATCTGTAAAGACAGGGTTTCACCATACCGCCCAGGCTGGTCTCCAACTCATGAGCTCAAAGCAATCCACCTGCCTCGGCCTCCCAAAGCGTTGGGATTACAGGTGTGAGCCACAGTGTCTGGCCAATCTTCTTTAAATGCTGATTTAATACCCTCAAGCTTCAGAGACCCCTCTCCAGACCCCCACTTGGTGGATCCCATCCCTACCACTTCCAGTGGTAATGGATTTCTGGTCCTCTGTCCTTCTCATGCCTGCAGACTCTGCTGTAAGCCTTCAGTTGCAAGCCTGCATCTGCTCTGTCTAGGCTCCTGCATCTGCTCTGTCCAGGCTCCTACGAGCCCACTCTGGGGAGCTCTGGTCCCTTTTTGGCTCTGGGGAAGAGCGCCAAGAAAGGGCATCATGGTATAGGAGCCAGAGAGGTTGGTTTGGAAAATTTTAAGGCTGATTCAGTTTTGGTTCTTTCTCTCCCTAGCAGCAAGGGCTAAGGTCAGTTTTATGCTAAATTAACGAAATGTGTCTATCACTCATCACACCCTAGCTATGGAAAGAACACTAATGCTTATATTATAGAATTATGAGCATGAAAACGCTCTGTAGACTCTTAAGTAACACAAAGATGTTGACTTTTATTGTCTAACTTGGGATTTTCTACCCGAGCTTTTCTTTAGTGATGAAGTTGGGGACCTACTTTCCTTACATAATATTTTTACAAATATCAAGACCACGGATGAACTCTTCTCTGACCACCTGCAAAGCATGTATCTAGCACAGTCCTTCCAAATCCTAGGCTTGTCCTGAGGATACCACCTTTTCTGTGAATTGGTTCTCATGGCTTTGGTGCAGTTATAAGTCACTGGATCGTGTCTCTGCACTGGCTTGCAGAAATGCTTTGCTCGAATTTGCCATGAGGTCCACAGTGGGAGCCAGGAGGTCAAAGGCACCAGAAGAGACCACAGCCTTCCTCCTAGCAAGACTGGGAAGACCTGCCAGGCTAGCTGCCCTTTACTTGAGTCCCCATAGGAAGGCCACCAGAGACAAAGTCTGAATACAGAAACAGAAGGAGACTGATTCCTTTGGGCATATCTGACAAGAGATTGGAAATACCTCTGCTACTTACTAATTGGGGGCCTATACAAATGAGTGTCTCATTTCAATGTGTGGTCAAGATTCAATGCAGGATTGTTAACATGGAGCTATGGCCTACCTGCTTTGTCTTCCTTGAGCCATAATAAATGCATTTATAAGATACCATGGGGTCATTGGGAAGATACAGTCACTCTGCTAGGAGAGAGGTAGCGAAGGGGACTGGTTGTAGAAGACGAGACACTGAAACGCCTTTGCTCTGGGCTCCCAGGTCCCACCAGGAAGGCTCACATCTGTTCCAGTCCCCAGGATGACCCAAGCATGAAGTGGACTTTTGAGTGGCCTCTCTAGTCCCAAGATCATCTTGTAGCACTGAGTTCCCATGTGGCTCCCTGAGTTTCCTTCCCTGCCAAGCCCCAGGGCCATTGTCCTTAGGAAAGACTTCTAGGTAGCTCCAGGACCCTAGATCACAGCTCTCAGCTACTCCCTCCCTCTCTTGACCCAGGTTGGGCAAGTGCATGGGACACAACTGTGCGTTGGCCCATGCCTAAGCTCTATTTGGTTGCGCTGTCCCACAACCATATGTCTCTTCTAGGACTGCAGATCTACCTTAAGCTGCAGTACAGTGAAGAGGACTCTGCTGCTTGCCTGGTTTTCTTCCCAGCATCTCCTAGGGGATGGTGTTGTGTCCCGGTTCTCTGTCACCATACCGTGCCTTCCTGTAGAGACTCTGCTACCTCATCCTGGGCTCCACGATGCCGACTACTTTCTGAACTGTGTCTGAGACTTCTGGAGCCTTAGGATGCTGCGTCTTGTCTCCTCCCATCACCTCCCAAATCAGATTTTGCCACCAAATCAGTTGAACAAGTGCCTGTCCCTTCCTAGTAACCAAGTTTGGTGCCACTGTGTAAGTCAGGGGTCTCCAGAGCCTGACTAATAAACAGAACCGACAGGGTAGATAAAGAGAGAGATTGATTTTAAGGATTGGCTGATGTGATTGTGGAGGCTGGCAAGTCTAACATCTGTAGAGCAGGCCAGCATGCTGGAATTCTGTTGTGGAGTTCATGTTGCACTCTTCAGTCTGAAATCTGCAGGCTAGAAACTCAAGCAGAGCTTTTATGCTGTAAACTTGAGGCCCACTTCCTTCTTCTTTGGGAAACCTCAGTCTTTGTTTTGAAGGTCTTCAACTGATTGGATGAGGCCCATCTACATTATGGAGGGTAATTTGCTTTACTTGAAGTCTACTGATCTAAATATTACTTACGTTTTAAAACACTTTCAAGGCAACATCTAGACTGGTGTTTGGCCAACTGGTCACTGTAGCCTAGCCAAGTTGACACATAGCATTAACCATCGTGGCCAATCTCCAAGTTTTCTTTTCCTTCTCCCTTGGCCTCCCCAGACCATGATGCCTTTATCAGGTGTGATGCTTTCAAGGGAAAAATCACAGAAAATCTTACTCAAATAGGCTTAAACTATAAAGGGAACTTAAGAGCTCTCGGAACTAAAGAAATCTACAGTCAGGGAGGCTCCAGGTCTGACTTGCTTAAGGTTTAAGCTGCTTCTCTCTCTGATTCTTGGGGCTGTACCTTCGCTGTGTTGATACTATCTTCAGGCAGGCTTCCCTCCTGCTTACAAGCTGATGCACTTTCTCTTTCACATCCAAGAGGAAAGAGAGCAGAGCATTTCTTCTAGAACAAGTCCCAAGCTTCCTCTGATTGGCTCAGTCCCAACATCATCATTGTGGCCAAGGAAAAGCTCTGCTCTGATTGGCTTAGGTCTGCCCATGCCCTAACCAATTCCAAGGCAAGGGGATGGGATTGTCATGACTGGCACTTAGTTAAGAGTTATTCCCTGTGATTGGGAATAGCATCAGTCCCACTACAATAAATGGTTGCTGCACAGTGGCTGAGGAATGGACCAGATGCTGGGAGATAACAGTACTCCACGTCAGCCTCCAAAGCAAGGCTGCTGCATTGTCTGACTCCAAGAGCCCATGCACCGCTGCAGCCTGTGCACATGGTACCTGCTAGAGCTGAGGGGACCCAGCTGAGTCCCAGGCAGCAGCTCTGATTCCAAGAGAAAACAGCAGCCTGGAAAGAAGGGTGCTCTCTGCTGGGATATCAGGACAGTATCAGTACAACATGACAGAGTGAGGCTGTGGCTGGTGGACATGTACTCACTTCAGACGTTCTTGTCCCAGATCTGTTTGCCCCTCCCTTTGCCACTGAGGGAGTGCTCACCTCAACAGGACTGAACTCATAGCAGCTGGCTTTACAACTGTGGGATGTGGGATGTCACTGGGAGCCACCCAGAACTGAGAAGCATTATTCACGCTGTTCTGATCAGTGGCTTGGCAGGGACATAGAATGAAGGAGGAAGGTGGCTTAGAGACAAGTTGGGGCAGCCCAGAAGAGGGGGTTGCCTTTGAGATTTTGATCTGTAGTTTGTTTTTGTTTAAAAAACCAACAACTGAGGTGGCTAGACTCACATCTTAACAAGTTGTAAAATGCCTCCTCCACCCCGTCCCCTGTCTATGCCTCTTCCCTGTTTGCTGTGGTGCCACTGCAGTCTCTGGCGCAGGCATGTAGCACAGAAAGCCAATAGAGGGAGGGTGATGCAGTCTCTCCAAAGAGCACACCGGTTCCTCGTGCCTAGTGAGACGGGAGAGCATGGCCTGTTGTGGTCAGCCCCGGAGCTGCCACGTACACTAGGTGTTCCCATCAGTCTTTGAACAAGGGCCATTCACCGTCTGAGCAGACATAGGCCACGTACCTGTGTACCACATGGGAACTGAGAAAGACTATGAAAAAAAATCAGCAGAGCTTTCTGGGGCCTCAGTATCACTCTGGGCGAGTGAGACAGGCATTTGGGAACCAAACATTGCTGGGATTAAACAAGGACACTGCTACCTCAACAGGTTCATCATTCTACATTGTGCGAGGGGAAAAAGTCATCCTGTTGACTCCAAACAAAATGCTTTGTGGTTTACAAAGCTGTTTTGCCTCTGTTGGGTCATTTAAGCCTCATAACAGCCTCTAAGAAACACTTTTACAGAATAGGAAACTGAGGCGAAGCCAAGCAACTTGCTTCAAGTTATATATAGTTACTAAGTGAAGCTGATCTAACTCTAATCCCATTTTCTTCTTTTCAGTATTTGAGAGTTACAATTTTTTTTTGGCCCTATCAGTACAGGGAATATTAGTTAAGACGTGCCATGGAATGGATTATACAAATCCCCCAAGCCCCTTTGCTTACAGACTGGTTTATACTCATTCTTCATGCTTAGCTTGCTAATGTAGGAGTCACATGTTACTGTTGTCTTTATTCTCCTGGTTTAATCAGGAAAACGAGCCAGAAGAGCTGAAATGATTAGCTTTGGATCATTAGAAGAGGAAAGAATTTATATTCACAGTGACTGTATTTCTAGTCCATTGATTAGGTAATTTTGCTTTTATGAATCAATTGTCATGATTGCTATGCTGAATAAAATGTGGAATTGCTATCACAAAGAAAACATAAATTATTTAGTTTTAAAATACATAGTATCTATGCATGGACCGAAATAGTCAATGGAATATTTCTATTTCCTCTTCCTGATTTTTGTTTAGGTTTTCTCAAGGGGCACTCACATAGGTCCCTCGGTTCTACTGTGGCCGATAGCAGTGTGATTCAACAACATGCAGTGTCCTGGCATGTGACATTACTGTTTACCTCTCATTGACAACCCCGTTGTAGATGCAGGTTGACTGTTCAAATTGAATACAGTGTGGTTTAGGGGAAACATCAGCGACCACACATACCTTGCATCTGCAGCTCCAATCCCAAAGGCAAGGTAATTTCTAGAAATATGTATGATCACCTTTGGAGAGCCTAGTAACAGATGTACCAGCAACCTCATCTCTTATTCATGTGTTGATTTTTTTCCTTAGGGTATATAAAGGTCATTTCATAAATTGCACATTTCACACTGATTCATCTTCATGGATTATCTCTTGCTATAGCAAATATGATAATGTCCAATAATTGCAATTAATAATCATGGAAGTTTATTTCATGAGAGGATGTTTTGAAAGCCAAATAATCACTGTTAAGAGGAAAGCAGAAAATTGGATGGTGCAGAATAGAAATGGAAGAAAGAGGGGACAATAGAGAAACACATGGCAATGGATGTAGTGCTTAGGGTACTCAAACATTAAAGGTTTGGGTTCAGGAATTAGAAACAAAGAAGGAGACATTTGGCTTAACCACAATGGAGCGTGTGTGTGTGTGTGTGTGTGTGTGTTTTGAGATGGAGTCTTACCCTGTCACCCATGCTAGAGTGTAATGGCGCCATCTTGGCTCACTGCAACCTCCGCCTCCCAGGTTCAAGCAATTCTCCTGCCTCAGCCTCCCGAGTAGCTGGGATTACAGGTGTGCACCACCACGCCTGGCTAATTTTTTGTATCTTTAGTAGAGGCGGGGTTTCATCATGTTGGTCAGGCTGGTCTCGAACTCCTGACCTCATGATCTGCCCACCTCAGCTTCCCAAAGTGCTGGGATTACAGGTGTGAGCCACTGCACCCGGCCACCACTATGGGATTTTAAGGATTCTAGATACCAGATATTTCATGGATTAAGTCATTTGACAAACATTTATTGTGTGCCTCCTATGTGTGGTACTGGAGATTTTAGATTGTTATTATGATCTAACAGTCTTGTAGCCTACAGATAAAGGACTGGAGAGAGAGAGAGAGAGAGAGAGAGAGAGAGAGAGAGAGAGATTTGATGAATACGAAGGAAAAGGATAAAGAGAAGGAGAAAGAAAAAGCAGAAATGAAAGTAGCAGTAGCAGCCAATGTCAACAAAATCCCCATTACCCTAATTTTTCCCAAGCAAAATACGTATAGTATTTCAGAACGAACACTTTTCCCAGATTTCTTCAGCAAAGGTTAGTCAATCATGAACACAAGCACATTATACCATTTCTGTAAGTTCTTCTCTCTGGCAGGTACTGTGAGAAACACAAGTTAAGATTCACATTCTGTTCTCAAGGAACTTAGAGCCTATTTGGCAATTTCAAAAAAATGCACACTCAATTATGAATCCAATGTAAGAGAGTACACACGCAGGTGTGGAGTGGCAGGATTTGGATTGGGGTGCTTGTAGTTACAGAGGGGAGTGAAAGAGCAAAGGAAGTTTTCATGGAGAAGACAGACTCAAGTGAAGCTTGAGAGGAGGGACATGAGTGGCAGTACAAAGAGACAGAAATTATATTTTGAGAACCACGAAGAAGAGTCTATGTGATGGGCAGTAAATAGGGTAAGATGAAACTTCCAAGGGCCCAGAAACTTGTGCCAAGAATTCAGTGTGGCCCACGATGACAGTGGCAAGTCAGGCAGCCGACCCCGGCGGAGGTATTTATAAATAATGGAACAAGGGGTGGGGACACGGGGCTAAAGCTGCCGACAGGCCAGTAAGATAACCCAATTCTGAGCAACTGGACCAGGATGGCAGCAGAGAAGGAGCAGATGAGAAATTTCAAAGAAGGGGCTGATAAGGCTCAGAATCTGACCTATTTAAGGGCATGGACAAGAAGGGGGCTTCAACGATGACTCCAGGGTTGCAAATTTGGGTCATTTATGAGAATGGGAGCACCACGCAGTCTTGGAAGAAGTCTAAATGCCTAGATAAGCATATAAGAATGACTTGCTGTTATGCTGGGACATGCCTCAGGGCAGAACAAGATCTTTCTCTCCTCTCGATACCTCCAGGGTTGGGCAAGAGTAGTAGTGGGTGATGTCAAAGAACATCAGACAGGAAATGGGCCAGTTTGCTGAGGGGCCAGGTCGGGCTGAGCAGAGCTGGGGCCAAGGAGTTCTGGGTCGAGGAGATCGGGAGTTCCAGACTAGAGGACGAAGATGAACACAGGAAGTAGGCAGAGTAGATTTCATGGTCAGGAGCCCAAACGGAAGTTTCCTTGGTGCTCAGGATGTGTGTACAGAGGAGTCTTTTGGTTACGTAGTCTGTAGTTCCGTTTTTGTATTTGTGCTGTCCAAGCAGCGCTTTTCCATTCATTCCTTCACTGATTCACGCATTCGACATGCATGACTTATCATTCACGTGCACTAGACACTGTGCTGGATGCCAGGGCAAAAAGAAAGAAGCTAGGCCCTCAAGAAGCTCCCAGACTACACAAGAGGGCACGGATACACAGACTTTCAGAACTCAAGACGGGAGCAATAAATCCAAGAAAACTATCTGAAATAACCACTTGGGATATTTTCTCAGAAATTAACCAAAGGGATGTGGTGTTGAACTGGGATCGAAGAGGGTAAAGATCTCAGAGCTTTTCCCTTGGGAATTCTCAGCAGGAGGAGCAAAAGCAGAGGGTTGCAGGATTCAGGGTTAGAAACATGTGTCTCAGAGTTCAGTGTATCTGAGAATCCAGGTCCGTTGTCACTGCAGCTTGAGGAAGTCGAGCAGACCCCACAGGAATCTGGTGTGGCCTCTGAGAAACTAGGATACAAGCACATGCTTTTTGAATTGAAGGGTCAAACTGGGCAAAAGAGAACTGGCTCACTCTTATTTTCACCAATCAGGTCCTTCTAAATCCTGTTTCATGGGTATACAGTAATGTCACAAAATGCAGATTTTATTTTCATCAATTTATGCCATAGAGAGAATGGACTCCAGAAAGTAAGCTCCCATCTCCCCGCAGAGGTTCCTGGCTGCAGGCCAGACACCATTCTTTTAAGCATCAAGCTTCAAGTAAAGGCAAGCTCTCCAGCAATTCTGCTTCCTGTGGACAGATTGGATCCGAGGAGCAAGCAAGGCCCCGAGAGAAGAGCTTTCCCTGATGGTAGAGACTGGAGCTCCATTCAGCAGCTCAGATGTTCCCCCATCTCTCCAGCATGACTGCCAGGCTCTTACCGGCTTGGAAAGGAGCCAAGAGATGGGAGCCCCCTACTCTAGGGCATCCTTAGGTCTGTAATAACACCGTGAGATTTCATCCCTGACACTTCTGTCTGACTTCACCTCCACCCCCACCCAGAGATATCCCTGAGTCTTAGCTGCATGCATTGCTCCAGGCTTAGGGTGAGAGGGGAAGGAAAAAGAATGAAGCTTAGCAAAGTTGCTAACAGCCCAGGTTTGGGCATTAAAAAAAAAAAAACTGGATTTGAATTCTGTGTCCACAACGTGACTCACTGTTTAATCCTGGACAAGTTCGTTTCTGAGTCTCTGTTCCCTTTGTAGACTGGGCATAAGCTAGCCCCAGTCTCATGGGAACTTTGTGCGTACTGAATGAGATGAGCTATGTAAAGTGCGTAGTACTGTGTCTGCTGCCTAAAAAACGCTCACTGTACGATCCCTGATTATTAAAATGTAGCTCTCCAAGTTCTATGTGAGTTCAAGAACTAAGCAGCGCTGCCTATACCCTTCTTTCCTTCTCTCCCCTGGCAACTCAACTCCAGTCTCTGCTGCTGAAATAGTAACCTCATTAGTAGGTCGAATCATCTATGAAGTACCTCTACTGTGCAGCATAGCTTTCACCTCGCTGCCTTGTCTTCCTGCTAATTTTCTGGTTAATCTGGCACTTTGAACAAGAATGTACTCCCTCCTTCCCCCTCCACAGTACACACGTGCGCACGTGCACACACACACACACACACACACACGAAGATGGATGTGCAGGCAGCTGGAGAGATGGGGTCATGGCAGACCAAAGGTCAATCCTGCCCCAGCAGCCCTGTAGGAGAGCCCACAGAAGAAAGAGGCTCTTTGCCAAAGGAGATTTTTATTTTGCTGTATCCAAAAGGTAAGACAACCCTTCTAACAATTTTTTTTCTTTTTGCTTACAGGCTTACCATTTAAACATAGGACACTGAATGGTCAGAACCTTGGGCCACCCCGAGTGCCCAGGGCATGTTGCCAGCACCAGGAGTTTGAGTTTCTGCCCAGTAGGCTTGTAACCTGAACTTCCTGTTTCTAAACTCCGGGTTCTTAGTAGCCAGCACCAATTCTCGGCCACAAAATTCTGAGAAATATTGCACTTGTCAGCTGCTAAGTCACATGCCCTTCAGCCTGGTCCCTGCTAGTGGGATAACAGTCCTTCTGTTAGAGCCTATGAATTTCACTGTCACATAAAAATGGGCATCCGTAATAATACCACCCAAGGCTTGCCATAATCACCCAGAAATATACCGTCAGGCCTGTCATAATTAATCAATTTTCAGGATCCCCCAGGGTCTCCAAATACAATGACTGGTAGCAAATTAATAGAGACTTAGGATCATCCCATTTAACTTCATCAGGAAACTGACCCCATGATGAAAATTTAGTTTAATTAGGATAATAGCTCATATTTAAAGAGTGCCTCAAAGCAAAAGAAGCCCACAGATTTTGTCTCTTAGTTTTCAAAGCAGTGCCACATGTCACCTAGAGCCAACTTCTAGGGAACAGGTACATTTGTCCCCATTTTATGGACGAGAAAACCTTGCTGCACGTTGACAAGAACAGGTAGTACAGAGCTAGGGACTGAGGGCGCGAGCCCAGAGCCCTCGTTCACACTGGATTTGCCTAGTGTCTGTCTGTGAACTACAAGCAGCACAAAAATATGTACAGACTGACATTTTCTGAGCACGTATTTAATGAATAGGGTATCCTGTGTACATGGCAAAGCCATAAATAGATATCAGTAGTGGAATGTTGAAGTGGACAAATATAGAATGTAGCTTGTGCTCAGCAATGCTGGACGCCCCCACAGAGCCCCATGCTGGTCTGTTTGGAAGCTTTTTTTTTTTTTAGGTTCAGTTGCAGGATAGTACAAAGAGCCTTGTGTTATGGTCTCAACACTACTATTTATACCCTGTGACCCATTAAGCACTGATTCCTTGGTTGGGGTTCGCCCAACATCTCAAGAGAAAAAAAAAAAGAGGGAAAAAATAGCCTGATTGGAAAAAAAAAGTCGTTCTCATTTACAATACTTGAGTCAAGAATTTGGTAACATGACCCCAGCCAAAGCCTTCTGAGCTATCGTATCAAATGCTGTTATTTTTGGGTAGCTTGAAAATAAGGCTGGTTGAGGAGTGGACAAGGAGCCCCAGTGGCTGTGGCAGGAAGGGGGGCGGGACGGGTGAGGGACGACAGGGAGGGGTCTGTTGGAGAGGGGCCGGCCTGGGCCTGGGAATGTCAGCTGCTGGGCTGGCCCCAGAGCCTGCTGGGGAGGAATTGGAGAACTTCACCTGTGGGTGCATGTGAGATGTCACCTTTGCCCTCTAGTTTTCCCAGAGGTGCCTTGGCACTGTTGTGCTTCCAAGTACCCTGGGTAAAGACATTCAGTTAAGTTCAACCTTCCCGCTCCCAGTTTGTTTTTATTTCAACAGAGAACATTGTCCGTGACAGTGAATTACCTATCCCTGTTTGGGAAAGTTGCCCGCCTGTGATATTTTTATGTTCTGTTTGCAGCGGGTGAAAGGGAATCCTGGCCGAAGATATCACCGGTAGGGTAATGCACTCCTCCAGCCCCACAGGGTTCTGTCCACGTCAGAACTGAGACGCTGCCCATCTTTGGGAATACAACTCACCCGCCCTGTTCCTCCTGTTCTCCTTTCCGCCTCAGTGTGTTCAAACACATGCATGCACACACACACACACACACACATACACACACTGAGCTCAAAGGCCAGATAACTATCTGCTGTGTCATGGGCTTTTAATACATATTTGAGAATTATTCTGGAAGAACACGAGGGAAAACTAAGATATCAAATAAACTTTCCAGAGATTCAGAGACGGGAAGCCTAAACTCGATTCTTACATTATTCACATGCCCTCAGAGTTACCTTAGATGAAAAAGTCTTTAAAATATTTAGACTCAATTCCTCTTTGTAAAAAAAAAAAAAAAAAAAAAAAAAATCGATGTCTAACTCCTATGAACTCTGCAAAATGTGAGACTGTCTATTCTTGGCACAAGTTTCAGGTTTTCATGCCTCGCAGACTTTGCTTCTAACTGACCTGACCACACGGGCCTCTGTATGTTCACTGAGCCTCTCCATAGAAATTCCACCTGTCCTGTAATCAGCATGAATACTTACATTCTTCATACAGCTTTCTGCGGCCCCCCCAAGTGAAGATGGACAATCTCCCACCTCTGAAAACTCACTGTGCCTTTTGCTACTTAGCACATTCGTGCTTTTTACCTTTTAAAGGGTATGTTTCCCATCCTTGTAAGAGATGATGAAATCTCCAAAGACAAACACTATTCTGTCCATCACTGATGCCTCTCAGGTTGTTCCCACAGTCCCTTTCCCTGACTGGCATTTGTGTTTCATGGGCCAGTGCCAGTGCCGGCCAGGACCACAGTCCCATTGAAAGAAGCTGCCCCACTTATGGGTTCAGCTGAGAGGCGCCCAGTCTGCTCCAATGGGCGAAGATGGGCAATAAACAAAGAACCAGGAGTGTGATGAAACCAGGATGGGAGGCTTTCACTATAGCATAGGAGCACAAAATACAACATCTCACCTAATTGAAAGGGAGTCACAAGAGGCCTTGCTGAGTAAAAAAATGTTTGAGTTGGGACTGGAGCATGAGGAGGAGTGATATGGTTTGGTTGTGTCCCCACCAAATCTCATCTTGAATTGTAGCTCCCATAATCCCTTTGTGTTGTGGGAAGGACCCGGTGGGAGGTAATTAAATCATGGGGGCAGGTTTTTCCCATGCTGTTCTTGTGAGAGTGAATAAGTCTCATGAGAAGTGATGGTTTTATAGAAGGGAGTTCCCCTGCACAGGCCCTCTTGCCTGCCACCATGTAAGACGTGACTTTACTCCTTAATCATCTTCCACCGTGATTGTGAGGCCTCCCCAGCCTTGTGGAACTGTGAGTCGTTTAAACCTCTTTCCTTTATACATTACCCAATCTCAGGTATGTCTTTATTAGCAGTGTGAGAACAAATGGATACAAGGAGTTAACTGGTCAACCAGATGATTGACAGCGGTGTGCAGGCAGAGGGAGGATCTGCTCCAAGCCAGACCCACACTCTGGAAAGGAAAACAAATGTGTTAGATTGCGTAAGAGAAAATAAAGGAAATTGGTAAGGGATGAATTGGGAAAGGAGCAATCTTAAATTTTGGCTGTTCTTATATGCTAAATTAAGGAGTTTTACTCGAATTTAAGGACACAATGGAAAACTATTGTTTTAAGTAGAAGGGAGAGTCTAGGTTGTTTGTGTCCAAAGTAACGTAATTAACATTGTGGTCCATAGTGTTTGAAAATGGATAAATGCATATTTATCATCAGATACCCTGGGAACTCCTGCTCCAATGTGTTAGTTTAGTTATATGTTTCTATTTGAGAATCTTCCAAAATGTGTCAGAGTAAAAACAAAAGTTATCTGTCAATAACTTAATTCCTCATCAAAATAGGCATAGTATGAATGGACAAGCATATTTATTTGTACCTGAAGAACCATGAGTTGCCCACTCTGTTAAAAAGTATCTTTCTCATTTCCCTTTGATAGATAAACTTGGCTCGTTTCATTAGCCTTCTAGAACTTTTAGTAGAGCCACGAATCTACAATCTCTGGTACAGAATGATCAAACATTTTTCAATATGTACTAGAAAAGATATTATGAATTTAATCTACAACCATTTTTTAGCAAGTAATATGGTTTTTCTGCCTTTACAATGGGAAGTATGGGTCTGCGGTCACATGTGTGGTGAAGGTTGACTAACAACCATATTCCTCAGAGAGCAATGTAGTCTGTCTTCATAGTGGTACTAAGTGTATTGCAATTTTATGTCAACACAATTTTCAGGAGATTTTATCTCCCTGCCCCAGATTCTTCTTCTTCAATACCAGTTTGTTCCATTTTCCTAGGAATTTTGTCTTGCGTTTGGCTCTTTTGACTGATTCTTGATGGTCTGTGTATAGTTTGAACAGTACAACTCTTAAGATACAAGATATTGGCCAGGTGCAGTGGCTGACACCTGTAATCCCAATACTTTGGGAGGCTGAGGTAGGAGGATTGCTTGAGGCAAGGAGTTCAAGACCAATCTGCGCAACATAGTGGGAGAGACCCTGTCTCTACAAAAAATAAAAAAGATAGAAGGGCATGGTAGCACACACCTGTAGTCCCAACTACTTGGGAGGCTGAGGTGGGAGAATCACTTGAGTCCAGGGGTTGGAGGCTGCAGTGAGCTATGATCATACCACTGCATTCCAGCCTGGGTGATATCTGAGTTTAGAGACCCTGTCTCTAAACGACAACAAAAAAAGGTATGCGATATTGGTATCTTATAAATTGTTTCTTCATATACCATAGGGAAAAAGAAACTTACTATTTTATTCCCATCTAGAATAAATATGCTAGAACTCTTTCGGCACATGCCCCCCAAAAAAGCCTTTATGTTGTTGGTACATGTGAATTACTATGGAAGGAAGACATATAAATGACATCTGTGCCTCTCCCTCCTGATAACGTCTAGCATTAAGATTCGGTTTCTGCCCAATGCAGCAGAAAGTCAGGTGGCTGAAAGGAAGGAAAGATCACAGGTACTCTCTACACCACCTGTGTGATGAGATCTGCTGGAGGCTGCGTCTGGAGAGTCTGGAGACTTGGGAGAGGCTGTAGGTCGTAGCCTCTAACTCCTAACTTGGAAACGCCTGCCATTGCTTGATATAAATAAGGTCTGGGACAACCCCCAGGAGATGTCTAGCCTAACTCCAAAATTGTTTTTATTCCTGAAGCATCCTTTCTGAAACGTGCATTGTTTCAAATTTAATTTATCTACGTAGAAGAAAGGCTGACCTTAGCAAAAATAAGACTTATTTCTTCTAAAAAGAAAGTTTTATGCAACTCCCAAGAAATCTTCATCCTGCAGCATTGGGATGGAGAGGTGGAACTCACTGGTGTTCCTGCCCCCCTCACAGTCCCCCTGCCCACGTTCTCCTGTGCCTTAGAAGGCTCCTTGTGCTGAGTGGCACATTATATGGGTTCAGGAGGCAAAGCGCATGTGGCCATTGTGTTTCTGAGCCTGAGAGGAAGGTGTATTCCTCAGATGCAGCCACTAGGAGGGTATTCCTACCACAGTTGCGTTCTCAGGCCTGGGTACGTCACTGTTCTGTGGATGCATTCATCCCGACCTCCTGCTCTTTTCTGTCTGTTCCTCTGCAGAAGCTAAGATCTGCTTCCTATTTCCCCTGTTCCCTACCCCTGTCCCTGTTCTGCTCCACAAATACAGATGAGGTGTCCAGATGCAGGACTTTACATACCCACAGGCAATCACTGTCCTTGTGACCCAACCTGTGAATCCTGCAAGTGTCACATAAAACTCCAGGTGATATTTGTAAAACAATAAGCTAAAATTGTTCGTGCAAGCCAAATAATAACGCTAAGCCCAGATCTTATCATAACTGCACTCAGAAGAAATTAGGCTTGCTCTTGTAGAGTCCTATAGGCCAGTGGATCTCAAGTTTTTAGGAGCCTGTGAAAATCCAGATTCCAAGTCGGTAGATCCAGAGTGGGGCCTGAGAGTCTGTATTTTCAACAAGCTTCTGAGCCATGCTGATGCTGCTGGTCTAAGCACTACCCTTTCAGTGGGGACGTATAGACCTCAAGCTCTTGGGGGGTCTGTGTCAGATCTGATCTGACCCTGTATCCTCAGTGCTTGGTGCTGTACCTGACACTGTACCAGGAGTGGGTATGTGCTGGGGTGAGGGGTGTTTTGAAGGAAGGAAGGGAGAAAGGAAGAAAAGAAAGAGAGATGAAAAGAGAGAGAGAAAGTGTAAGTTTTCCACTGAGTAAATATTTTCTGTTATTGATATTTACCACCTATTAAAAATCAAGACAGGCACAGGTGAGGCAGATGTGCAGTAAGGCTAGTGGAAGCTTCTTAAAGGATAATGTCTTCCCAGGTCGGGCATGGTGGCTCATGCCTGTAATCCCAGCACTTTGGGAGGCCGAGGCAGGCAGATTGCCTGAGGTTGGAAGTTCGAGACCAGCTTGGCCAGCATGGTGAAACCCCATCTCTACTAAAAAAATAACAAAAATTAGCTGGGCATGGTGGTGGGCACCTGTAATCCCAGCTACTCAGGAGGCTGAGGCAGGAGAATCACTTGAACCCAGGAGGCAGAGGTTGCAGTGAGCTGAGATTGTGCCATTGCACTCCAGCCTGGGCAACGGAGCAAGACTCCATCTCAAAAAAAAAAAAAAATCTACAAAACATAGTGTCTTCACAGCATATTCATAGATGTGTCTGTGGCTCTCAAAGCTTGCTTCCGATTTGGCATGTCCCTATGAGAGTGCCAGCATTCTCTCAAAGATGGGAGAGCCATGGCATACCCACAGCCACTGCTCACTGAAGAAAGGACACATTCCCATGGTAGCTCACTGACAAAGTGGCTTCAGGTCCGGGGAACATTTGAGGGACAGCGCTTTAGGAAGTGATAAGACTTTTCTGTTTGCAGAATTTATATGAAAGCCTCAGGCCTCTAGGACACATTCATCTCTGCTCCTCCTAATGAGGAAGACAAGCCTAAAATGCTAAAAGCCGGTGGCAAGCCGGCTCGCAAATTATTTGAACTTGTGCTAAAATTCATTATTGTTTTCAGAAAAAAATGCACTCTAAATAAATCATATATTTTTATTACAAAATTAACCTGGCCGGGCATGGTGGTGCATGCCTGTAGTACTAGCTATTCGCGAGGCTGAGGTGGGAGGATTGCTTGAGTGCATTCAGGGTTACAGTGAGCTGTGATTGCGCCACTGTACTCCCGCCTGGGTGACAGAGCGAGACCCTGTCCCTGTTTCTAAAAAAAGAAAAAAAGAAATTAATCTAATCCAAAATTATTTTAAAAATAGAAAAAAACAAAAACAAAAAGGGAAAAAAGTCATTCCAATACTTTAATACCTACTACGTTAAACACAACTTCTAAGAACATTTAGCTATAATTTATTTGTCTTTTTTTCTGTATGTTTTTTCATGTGTATACTAATTTTTATATAATTTTGGCATGCGATATGTGTAATTTTACATGGTACTTTTAAAATTTAACATTGTGTCTGTCATAAGTGTTTCCCACGTAAGTATTTATGATACCTTCATAACCATCATTTTTACTTCCTTCGTGATAGTCCACTCAATAGCTGTCTCAAAGTGTATCAACCGAGTCACTAATGCAGTTGTGTATTAGGCCTTTAAGTTGTTTTGAAGGTTTTACAAAAATAATTGTGCTAAAAATGTAATTTTGGAGGTGCCTGTTTGTACATGCATATAGAGATTTAGATTATCCTAACAAGCTTGAAATTCAAAACAGATATATTGATCCAGATTTTTCAAACAGATATGTAATAGGCAAACATAATAAAAGCATTCAACAAATGATCTCTATGAAACAAACAGGGAATAGACAAAGTTGAGGCTCCCCAGCCTCTGCTAAGGAGAGAGGATGAAGCAGCAAGGGCCCAGGCTGCAGATGGATTTGAAGTCCCAGAGGCCAGGGGAGTGACCACTCATCACACTTGGCAACCAGTTGACTCATGACCTCTCCTCCCTGTGTGCCAACCTCCTCATGGAAACTGGGTAGCAGTACACCTCAAAGGGTGTAGCAAGGGTGAATGAAATACACAAAAGCACTTGGGACAATGCCTGTCCCAGTGTGAGCTTTCAATAAAAGAAAACACCATGGTGGCTGGGTGTGGTGGCTCACGCCTGTAATCCCAGCACTTTGGGAGGCTGAGGCGGGTGGATCACAAGGTCAACAGATCGAGACCAGCCTGGCCAACATGGTGAAACCCTGTCTCTACTAAAAATACAAAAATTAGCTGAGCCTGGTGGCACACACCTGTAATCCAAGCTACCTGGGAGGCTGAGGCAGGAAAATCGCTTGAACCTGGAAGATGGAAGTTGTAATGTGCCGAGATTGCACCACTGCACTCCAGCCTGGTGACAGAGCAAGATTCCGTCTCAAAAAGAAAAAAAAAAGAAAAAAGAAAGCAAACACCATGGTGTGGCCAGGAGCAGTGGTTCATCCTGTAATCCCAGCACTTTGGGAGGACGAGGCAGGTGGATGGATCACTTGAGGTCAGGAGTTTGAGACCAGCCTGGCCAACATGGTAAAACCCAATCTCTGTCAAAAATACAAAAAAATTAGCCAGGCATGGTGTCGAGTGCCTATAATACCAGCTATTGGGGAGGCTGAGGCAGGATAATCACTTGAACCTGGGAGGCAGAGGTTACAGTGAGCCACTATCATGCCACTGCACCCCAGCCTGGGTGATGGAGCAAGACTCTATGTCAAAATAAATAAATAAATAAATAAAAAGAAAGCACCATGTTGCCAGAATTCACAGTGGTCAAGGAAGCTGCTCCCTCTTGTTATTTGTGGGGACCCGGGGGCACAGATGCTATATGTGTAGATATTAAAAAGATAAAGAAAATAAACTGCTAGGTATGTTCCATCCTTCCATCTTGACAAATATTCTCTCATCACAAAAGGTACAAAATATGTGTAAAGCTGTGATATAATGGATGCAAAATATGACAAAAATTAGCAAACTCTCAAGGAGAAAAGAGTCTAATCATTTGTGAGCCTGTCTGTGATGTTATTCAGCTAGCAATGTTTGGATGAGTAATAAGAATAAACACATATAAATTCATTAATTCTCATATATTTATTAATAAAATTTATTTTCTTGCCTTTCTTAAAGTAAAATCACTGATTATATTCTTATAATCAAAATGTTCATACAATCTGTGTTCCACTGATAGCAATAATCTAACAGACTGAAAATAAATGTAATTATATTAAAATATACAAAATTTGAGTGCATTTTCATCAATATGTAAATCAATGTTAATATAAAAAACTAAAGATTTAATTATTTTGGATGTTTTCAAAATGTTATTTTTCCTCTCAAATATTCAAAATGATTTATTATAACCAAAATGTAAATTAATAAGTAAATATTAAAAATTAAAGTTATTTAAAAGATCTGAAGAGTTTTTAATTTTTACAAGATTTAATTACATTTTATTTCATATTTTTATGAAAACGATTTGCAATTCTAGCAAAGCCCATTTAGTTGCTAAGGTAAAGCACTGATTTTGTACTTCATACATTTATATATAAAGGTAAGAGAAATAGGAGTTATGTAATATTACAAAATGTTAGCCACAGTGTCTGTGAACTATTGCATCTACTGTGTGCAATATTTTAGTAACTCTGGAATCCTGAATTGGAATGGGAAGAGAAGTGAGAAAATGAACTATTGGCTCTATTGGGAAATAGTTCTTTATTATGCAAGAATCTATTACATCCTTGCTGTACGATAGGAAGCATCTCACAAGGTAGTGAGTTTGTCTTTTCTTATCTCAGTGCTTCTGATGCTCACATTGTCGCCACACTCTAAAGTGATGTGCACTTCTGAAGTCAACAGTAGGTCGCACAGACACCTCAATACTCGGATTAAGTTGCCTTTTATTGCCAAGGCAAGATGCAAGGACAGGCAATGTGAGGAAACGTTCCTGGGGCCCAAGCAGCATTGGCCAAAAGGGGGGATGTTGAGATTACAGGTCGCTGTGTCTGCACTGAACGCTGGGGCTCAAGTCATGGCGTGTCTGTGTTCACTTTACTAAGTGTATGTGTGTATGCCTGTGTGATATCTAGGGGCTATTTAAAGCGTGAGACCTGGATCAGAACCTCCCTTGCCCAGGTATAAAGGCAACACTACAGAAAATAAACAAGTGTTACTAAGGACAAATATTTATTGGGATTATTTTTTCCTGCAGTGCACAAATCCTTCTTAGAAATATCATTATCCAGGTTTTTTCCCTTGTTGATGTTGAATCTATTCCAGGGTGTTTCTCAGAAACTTACCTATCCTAAATGACTTGGCTTTTAAACATTGAGCCTATGTCAGTTTTGACATCAATTTGTTGCAGAAAATAGAAGAGAGAGGGATCCCTCCTTTCTCATCACCAGGGCCAATTCCAGATTTGAAAGCCCATCCTAAAACAGGGCTTCCTATTGGAGAGAAGTCTCATGATACGGAACAGAGGGGCAAAAGCCCGGAAGAGAAACAGATCGAAATCCAAGAGTCCCTGCTGTGGTCATTAAGAATCTCTTTGAATCATGACTCTATTTTCATAATCTCTGAAGCTGCTGAGTTTTGCTTCCTACCAGAAGCCTCCAGCCATTTGTCAGGGGAGCAAGACTTCAAGAAAATAAGGAGAAATTGTGTTTGAATGGGAGACAGTTGTTTCTGCAGCCTGGGCGGTAGTATAATGATATCATTGTCTGCAGGGCTGGGACTCTGGGCCCTGGGGCAGAGGCAGGACGGCAACCTGAGCTGCCTGGCAGAGTTGTCAGAATTTGCAGAGCCCACCAGCCAGGAGTGGCCATTTGTCCAGTTTTCTATGAAAGATTCTCAGATAATGCACAAACCCTCAATTCTTCCAGTAAAATCATCACCTTTTTTTCTCTAGAAGTTGTTTATACTGCTGATCTTTGATTTCTAGATAGCTTGATACAGAGTCTCACTCTGCTGCCCAGGTTGGAGTGCAATGGCGCCATCTTGGCTCACTGCAACCTCCACCTCCCAGTTTCAAGCAACTCTCTTGTCTCAGCCTCCCCGAATAGCCTCTCTGAGTAGTACAGGCGCGTGCACTATTACCAGCTAATTTTTGTATTTTTTAGCAGATATGGGGGTTTCACCATGTTGGCCACACGGGTCTCAAACTCTTGACCTTGTGATCCCCTGCCTTGGCCTCCCAAAGTGCTGGGATTACAGGTGTGAGCCACCGCGCCCGGCCAACTTACACTGCATTTTTAAAAGCCCTCTTTCTACCCTGGATTTAGTCCATTGTTTGAATGTCATCATTTCAAAATCGTAATTTTCCTTATTATTGGGCTAAGGTAATGACTTCATTTGTGGTCTACCTTAGGTTATAAATCCTCCCTCTCCAAAGCATGTTTTAGGGTAGGGTCTCAATATACTGTCTGTTGCTTTATATATATTATGATTAAATAACTGCTTTCTGTAACATCAATATATATTTATTTCAGAAATATAAACACTGGTGGGAAGGCAGGGAGAAGGGAAAGAGAATAAATCTGTGGTCCAACTGGGAGATGATAAATCGCTTCCACAGATCTTTCTGGAGAGCCCACTATGTGTTTGATGCTGTGGCAGTGCTGGGATCGGGGGTGTGTCTTCTCCCCAGCTGCTCATAATCTAGGAGAGAAGAGAAACCAAGCTCACAGATAATTGTCATTTAAGGGAGACTAAGGTGAAGGTATTAGAGAAATATAGTCCAAACACTGTTTACAGCTATTTGTATGGATCAAGAAACATTTACTGGCAAGAGTATTTGAAGAGAAGCGAATGAACATGGTCCCAGAGGCCAAAAGACACAGAGGGTCCGGAAGCAGCCCACTTTGATCTCAGCCACAGTGGGTAGGTCTTGGGAGGCGAGGCTGAGACATGTGCACTTCATTTGGTAGGCAGTGAGAGCATGCAGTTTTTAAGCAGGGAGAGGATATGATAAGAGCTTCATTTAGGAAGATAAATCTGGCAGCAATGTGTATGACAGATTAAAGTCAAAGAGGTAGGAGATAAAGAGGGCTGTCAGAAGTAATTATGGCGTCTTTCCATGGAAGAAATGAGGGTCTGAGCTAAGAGGAAAAAATAGGACAGTGAGCCAAGTCCTCCTGGGTTTGCTTGTAGAGATATAACCTGTCAAGACTGAGTGGTACTCCTTTTCCTGACTGTGTCTGCCTGTATGTTTCATGTGCATACATTTCAAGCATGTCTTTTACTCGTTATGCCTGGATGGACCGTGTAAAGAACATGGTCAGCAGGTCTTGGGTCCCAGGTTAGGCCACTCATAGGCATTGCTGGGGTGGTAGGATGGCCAGTGAAGGCTTGGACTAGACATCCAGCACTATTGTTGGCTAAAGGTATAGGCAAATCCCGTAACACAGTAACAAACACCAGAACATTCTAGTGGACTGAAAGGAAAATAAGATAAATAGTTAATACACATCTGGCAGTGTCAAAGACCAGGTGGGCAGGAAAACAAAAATCCTGGGAAAGGTTTAATATCACATCCTACACGAGGCCTCCCTCTTCCAGTCAGGAGGTGGAGGCCATGCCCAGATATTGGACACACTTCTGTGTTTTGCTGGATTCCTGGAAATCAGAGTTTGAGGCTGCAGTGTGCAAGCCAAGATGTTTACTGAGGAGTGCTTCAGGGTCAGCATCTGTCAGGGGTGAAGGATGTGGAAATGGGGAAAAAGAGAGATTGAACCATGAAACGGCACAACAGAGGCCTCACCCAATCCCCGGGAGCTCTGGATTGAGCACAGCCCTTTGCAGTTGGCCCCAATTAGGGCTAGAAGGCAGGGCCTTTGTATCCCGCATTGACCAATTACTGAAGGTGGGGTGATCCCAGGAAGGGGGCATAACCCCAGCCAGGTGGCTCCCATTAGCCAAGGGCAAGTCCTGGAGAGGGTCTCAGCTGTGAACACTCAGCAGCCAACTCTCCTTTGCAGCAAGGAGAATGAGGGCACCATGGCATCCGTTACATCATCTACTTTCTGGGGATGGGCTTTGTCTCTTTTGAGAATCTTGGGAGAGAGGCCAGCAAAGGGAATGTTATTACCTAGAGCTCTGCTGAGGGACTGTGCAAAGCCAGCAGTTGAGGGGGAGTGGGGAGACAAGGCCAGGGAATCCGAGCTGGACAGCCTAGAGAAAGGTAGTTGAGGGTGGGGGCAGGGGCAAGGGCCTGCAGCCAGGCACTTGGTCTTTAGTCTGCTACTTACTAGCAATGTGACCTTGGGCACATTACTTCATTGCTTTGTCCCTCAGTTTCTTCCTTTGTCAAACAGGGACAAAAATAGTTCTTACCTCATAGAGTTGTTGTGAGACTAAATGAGATAATACATGCAAAGTGCTTACTGCTAGCCCATAATAAGTAGGGCCCAATAGAGGGTGGCTGCTAGTATCCTTATCTCTATTGTTCAAAAGTATAGTGAAATACGTTGCCTAACTTGGAGAAGGGCTTTAGGCAAATATTGGGAGCCTGAGTTCTAATCCAAGAGGTCGGAGAGGTAGGAAAATTGGGGCAAACACGGAAGCAAAAGGTGTGTGTTCGTGCAGAGGAGCCTCAGCAAACACCCAAGAGAAGGGCTGCTGTTCCTTTGACTTTGATGTGTTCTCTACCAGGTAATAAAGCTGAAGCAGCCTCATTTTCAAAAGCCAAGAGTAAAACACAGCACGTTCCTGGCGAGAGAGTTACTGCGTTCTTCATTTTACTCTATTCCTTCAGTTAGATTTAATCGCAAATTTCCCCTTCCCACCGAATTTTTTCTTGGATTCCAAGTCCCGGCTTTGACACCTACCATCTGTGGGCCTTGGGCAAGTCATATAACCTCTCTGACCCTTGGTTTCCTCATCTATAAAATCAGATGAACAATGCCTGGTCGTAGTTGGTGGTTGTGAGATTCTGATGAGAAATTCTATTTGGAAATCGTTTGCAGATGTAAGACATAAGACCGATGTTGCTATTATTAGGATTGTTCTGCCAATTGCTTTTGCTTTTCTGGATGTGAGGCTCGTAACCAACGGAGGCTGGAGTGGAAAGCCACAGTAATGAACAAGAAGGCTATGGGAAAACTGGGGTGAAAATGGTCTCCATAATAGCTTTCCTGTCTGAGTGAGGATTATACTATGTTTTGTCGCTTCATATATAAAAGGCCTCTTTCATGACAGACCCAGTTTGATGCCTTTAAGATTGAGGGAAATATAAGATATAGTCCATTCTGTCAAGGTATTTGTGACACATCTGTTTGGTTATGTGAATTAAATTCTATTTCCACAGGTAGCAAAAGATGTGCACTGCTTCAACCATGCTCGATCCCCGAGTCCCCAGATTATCTAGATAAAGCCCTCTTGGGAACACGAAGCTCCCCCCAGGTGTCTGTCATCCTGAATTATTGCCATTTGGGGTGTGGCAGCCAACTTTGGCTAGACATCTCACCTCTGGGGTGGTGATACCCAAGTATGACAAACACAGGTTTAACTTCCTAATGAAATTGGAGTTGGAGAGTGGAGTCATTTGATGAGCATAAATGTTACCCTTTAATGGATTTTAATTTATCCATTTTTCTTTTATGAGTCATACTTTTTTTTCTTGGCTAGTTAAAAAAAAAAAAATGTCTCCCTTCTGCTCCGTGCTCAAAAATTTGAGAGATTTCCTTTTGAGAGTTCAGTCTGAAATCTAATTAGTATTGATGTCTGGGGAGTATGAAGTAGGGATCTAATATCTTTTCCCCCCATATGTGTATATATTTTTAACATAAAGGACATTTCTAAAATGATAGGAAATGTGAATGTGTTGTGGGAAAGAAAAAAACAAACGAGTTCAGTTAGAGATTATAGGAGGTTAAGAAGACTAGGCCAGTCCTCAGTGTTTATTAGGACGAAACCCTTCAAACCAAGGGTAATGATGGCATTTTCTTGCTTCTCTGCCCTTCTTGGCGTGTGTCATTTTAATTTTAACTCAGCTGCCATATTGACTGCATGAGTCCATGAGCCGAGCTGGGTCATGGCGGTGAAGAAGAGCACTTAAATAGTAACCATGCTGTCAGTTTGCCTTAAAAATGCCTATTGAACATCTGGTACTGGTATACAACAAGGGATAAGTGTAATTTCTGTCCTCATGGAACTTGTCCCCTAAACATGAGCACACAAATGCAGTGTAGTTTCGTAAATAGATGTGAGCATCACATATTCATGAAATTATCATAGTTAAAGTGACTCTTATATATGACCCCCGTTTATGTGTCTAATTGAAACTCAGGGACTTGTCCAAGGTAACACAGCTAATTAGCATAGAGTCAGAATTAGAACCTAGATTTTTCTTTTAGTTTCCTTTTTTTTTTTTTTTTCCAACAATTCTGTTTCCCAGCATAATCTCAATTTGCTGTGGCTTTTATTGTACAATTAAATCTCCTGCTAAATCTGTCTCATTTATCTACCAATCAACCTCTATCCATCCATCTATCCGTTTATCTGTCCATTTATCTATCCATTGTCTATACATTCATCTGTCTCTGTATTACTGACTATCTACTACCCTATCTGGGTAGGTGGAGTTGGTGGTGAAAAAAGTATTGGAAAAGATTTGAGACCACCTGAATTCAGCTAGATCCCAGGCCTATGCCCAGCTAGTTGCTTAACACCAAGCCAGTTACCCTGTATATATGCAGAGTTTTCACATCTAAAAAATGAGGATTTTGGATTAAAATTTTTTTTAAAAAGTATGGTCTGCGTCTAATATGACGTCTAAGTTCATTTTGCTCCTATAACAGAATACATGAGACTAGGTGATCTGACTCATGGTTCTGGAGGTTGGGCAGTCCAAGACTGAGGGGCTGCATCTGGTGAGGGGCTTCTTGCTGTGTCATCCCCTGGTTGAAGGCAAAAAGGCAGAGAGTGTACATGAGAGACAGAGAAAGAAGGAAAGGAATTTGAATTCATCCTCTTATCAGGAACCCACTCCCTCCAAAGTTAACCCACTCTAGCAATAACAGCATTAATCCATTCATGAAGGCAAAGCCCTCACAATCTGATCACCTCCTAAAGGTCTCATCTCTCAACACTATTGCTTTGGGGATTCCGTTTCCAACACATAAACTTTGGCGGACACGTTCAAACCATGGTACATGATTTCTTATTAACTTTTTGTTTCAAAGTATTGTCTCCTTTGACATTCTTGTATTCACTAATAGGTAACTTCACATTTGTACACCTGTCTACAGCTAACTCCCAGGCCCCTTCTCTGTTCTGTTGATTAGGCTTCTTTGATTGCAATTAAGAAAAACACAACTTAGACCAGGAGTGGTGGATCATGCCTGTAATCCTAGCTCTTTGGGGGGCTGAGGCGGGCAGATCACTTGAGGCCAGGAGTTCGAGACCAGCCTGGCTAATGTGGTAAAACCCCATCTCTCCTAAAAATACAGAAATTAGTTGGGTGTGGTAGCATACGCCTGTAGACCCACCTACTCAGGAGGCTGAGGGACAAGAATTGCTTGAACCCTGAGGCAGAGGTTGCAGTGGGCCAAGATCACACCACTGCACTCCAGCGTGGGTGACAGTGAGACTTCATTTCAATAAAATAAAATAAAATAAAAATAAAACAAACAAAAAAAAACACCTCAAACTCACTTATGCAAGCACGACACTCTATTGGTTTACATAGTTGGAAGTAGTGAGTTGATCAGAATTGAAGCAGTAACTAATAGAACCAGGGCCTCTGGAATGGAACCAGGAATTCTTTTTTTTTTTTTCCCCAAGATGGAGTTTCGCTCTGTCACCCAGGCTGGAGTTCAGTGGCATGATCTCGGCTCACTGCAACCTCTACCTCCTGGGTTCAAGCGATTTGCCTGCCTCAGCCTCCCAAGTAGCTGGGACTATAGGCGTGCACCACCATGCTTGGCTAATTTTTGTATTTTTAGTAGAGATGGGATTTCACTATGTTGGTCAGACTGGTATTGAACTCTTGACCTCATGATCTGCCCACCTCGGCCTTTCAAAGTGCTGGGATTACAGGCATGAGCCACTGCGCCTGGTCTGGAACTAGGAATTCTAAGTGGCCATATCTCATCTCTATCTGTATTTGATTTATGATTTTCTGTTTCTGTTTATCTATAGAGTTCATTCTCCTCTACTACAGAAAGGCTTTGCCCACACAACAGAAATATGGCTCCTGGCCACCCCAGCTAAGGAACTTCAGTAGAAAAATTCCTTCTCAGGTTGTGTGTACATCAGTACAAAGGGAAGGACTCTGGCCATTCTCCACTTAAAACCAGTCTATTATTGGGACATTGGATGATTCTGAAGAGGGTTCCTTTAAGCCACAGCTTCAATACAAACCTGTGGAATAGGGGAAGGAAAGTTCTCCCTCAAAAAGGATGCTGAACAACAATAGATTTTTAAAATATCCTTTACTGCCATTAATCAAATAATAAGGGACTTACTGGCAGAAATATCGGCAGGGGGGAAATTAAGGCAGAATATTGTTAAGATCATGGACCCTGGAAACAGCTTTCCTGGGTGAATTCCAGCCTCATACTTATAAGCTGTGGGACCAAATTATAAGACTTCTTCAAGCCTCACTTATTTCACCTATAAGAAGAGAGAACGATGTTCCCTATGTCAGTAAGTTACCATGAGGGTTAAATTGATATAAAACGTCAAGCACAAAGTAACGATTATAATGGTTGGCTATCGCTGCTTCTATCACTACTGTTGCTATTAGTATTAAGATCATGCAACAGGTACATGGTAAATGCTGGAGTCTGAACTAAAGCAATGCCCTCTGATGCCTGACCGAAAGCGCCTGCTACTGCAGTGTGGATTAGAGCAGGTGAGCCCTGGAGAGCAGCAGGTCAAACAGAAGCAGAGGCGAGTTAGGCAGGATTACGGTGCTGATGTTTCTAGATCCTTGCCAGAGGCCAAATGGCCAGTGATGCCTTCTTTATTTCTTACTTTATTATTACTATTATTACCCATTTGACAGAAAAGGAAACTGAGGCCTAGAGTGATTAACTTGCTAGCAGGATCACCCACCTAGGAGGTAGGTGCTGATGCATTAGCAGAATTAGCAGGTTCCTTAGTGCTCTGGCTAGACGGATGAACGCTTGTTTCTCTTGTCACTGCACTTGTCTAGTGAGCTATCCAGCTCACGGTTGGCACTCAGTCTTTTCAAAGAACAAATGTCAACCGTCACAATTAATGAGGAAGAAAGCAGAAAAATGTAGAACTCAGACTCCACCAAGATGTATGTTAGTTTGAAGTTATAGGTAAGTTCCCCCCAAATAAATAACTGTCACTGCAGCCACTATTTTGTTAATGAGATGCCCCACTTCCGTGCAAACTTGGAACTGATTTTTATTTTAAGAGTGAACTTAGATCTACCTAAGACTTTGCCATTCTCATTTTTTACAATCCAGAAATTTTAAAATAAGTGTATGCTAGGTCATCTGTAGACTTGTTTCTCTTTGTTACTCATCCCACAGTCTGGCAGTCTGCTCTGAATTTCTGTAGGGTGTATTATTCTGTACCTGCAGGAGAGCGGTGACTCAGCCTGTGGAATAACTCCCTTTCCCTCATTATGACATGTCAACTTTATTTCATTGCTGTGGCATGTTTCTTGCCCTGTGGCTGATAAACAAGGTAACCCAGTCAGGAAACCAAAGCAGATTCTCTACTTCTGAGTCAAAGCATGAAGTCTGCCAATCTAGACTAGAAGACATGCTCTTATACCTTGCTCAATCCTCCGAGGAAGCTGTTTTTCTCTTCCTGAACCCGATCCCTTCCCTCCCTCCAAGCCCCCAAGAGGACATAACCAGGGAGCCATTTTTACCTGAAAAATAAATCTAGGGGACAAGATCTTTTAGGTTGCATTTATCAAAACAGTGAATATTTAGAATGTTGACTTATTTAAACATTAAATATTTGTTTCTGCATGGACTGATTTATCTGGTGTTGGTAGCACTCAGTTACACCCTAGGATTCTATGACTACACTGTAGCTGGGTTGTCAGGCTGTCTGTGGTCATGGAGACAGCTTGGTATAATGAATGAATAGAAATGGCACGGCTTTGAGATTTTTGAGCCCCCTTTCCTTATCTGGAAATACGGATTCAAAAATAACTCCTTGCTGGGTGCGGTGGCTCACACCTATAATCCCAGCACTTTGGGAGGCTGAGGTGGGCGGATAACAAGGTCAAGAGATCAAGACCATCCTGGCCAACATGGTGAAACCCCGTCTCTACTAAAAATACAAAAATTTAGCTGGGTGTGGTGGTGCATGCCTGTAGTCCCAGCTACTCAGGAGGCTGAGGCAGGAGAATTGCTTGAACCTGGGAGGCAGAGGTTGCAGTGAGCTGAGATCGCACCACTGCACTCCAGCCTGGCACCTGGTGACGGAGCGACACTCTGCCTCAAAAAAAACCCCAAACAAACAACAAAAAAACTCCTTTTAGGATTGTTGTAAATGAGAACATATGTAAAGTACATTTAAGAAGATATCCCTTATTTATATCAAAGTAATCTTTTCTATTAACTTGCCGTGTAACCCTCATCACGATACTGGTTTCTGCCTTAATTGTCCCAAACGATGAAACAGGCATAATTGTATTTGCCTCTAAATTACATTTTCAAAAACCTGAACTAATGAAAGTGTAAATTAGTATAACTTTTCTGGAAGCAATTTACTTTTATCTATCAAAAAAATTATACACATATATGCGTGTGTGTGTGTGTGTGTGTGTGTATCTCCCTTAATACAATTTTACTTTAGGAATTTGTTATAAGAAATTAATCAGATATCAAATTTTAGGAATTTGTAATAAGAAACCATCAGATAATATATCTCCTTTAATACAATCTTACTTTAGAAATTTGTTATAAGAAACTAACCAGATATTATTCATACGTATGTTAATCATGACATTGTTTATAATATGAAAAATTACAATAACCTACAAATCCCACAATAGAAGATTTATTAGGTAAATTATTATACATCATTATTTTAAGGAATATCATCTATGCAGTCAGTAAAAATCATGTGGTAGAAGAATATTTATTTTTATGGCAAATCTGTACTCTGTAAACAGCAGATAGCCAAAAGGATACACTGCTATTTTTAATAAATAAGAAATCCACATACACACATGGAAAAAAAATACTGGAAGGTACTTGCCGAAACATTCATCATAATGCTCTTTGGTTGAAATCCAAGTGACTTTTTTTGTCTTCTTTTGTGCTTTTCTGTGTTTTACAAGTTTTTTTTTTTTTTTTTTTTTTGAGACAGAGTTTCACTTTCGTTGCCCAGGCTGGAGTGCAATGGCCTGATCTTGGCTCACCGAAACCTCCGCCTCCCGTGTTCAAGTGATTTTCCTACTTCAGTCTCCCAGGTAGCTGGGATTACAGGCATGTGCCACCACGCCTGGCCAATTTTGTATTTTTAGTAGAGACGGGGTTTCTCCATGTTGGTCAGGCTGGTCTCAAACTCCCGACCTCAGGTGATCTGCCCTCCTCGGCCTCCCAAAGTGCTGGGATTACAGACGTAAGCCCCCGCACCCAGTCTGTTTCTTTAATTAGAAAAAAAGATCTTAAAATATGCAGTTAAACAAATCTCATTTTCAAAGGAGCATTATAGTTTAATCCATTATTTCTACCTTTAAAATGCTTTAGAACTACTTCGACAAAACTTTGTAAATGTCAGCGTTGAAACAAGGCTGGGAGGAAACAGCTCACAAGGTTGACAATGCCGTTGCGTGTCATGGATCACAGGTGATTTCATATTTGCATCTTATACTTTGGGTTTTCCAACTGTCTACAGTCTGCATGTATAACTTTTATATAGCAGAAAAGTGCTATTAAAATGTCTGTTGAATAATTATATTTATAAAGAGCGATCGTTTCTGAATGTCTTCTGTGAAAAGCTGCTTTATTCAGGCTTTTATCTCAGCTGAGTTTAGTTGATCTTGCACTCAGTTTAACTGGCTCGACGAAAGCCCCTGTTTCTCAATTGCACACTGCCTATTTTGAACAAAATCGAATTTCTTTTTAAAATCTTTCATTCCTACTTAGGGTCATTTTAATTTGTAATACCGAGTTGTTCCAAGCTCAAGCCCCAAGATTCCTGGGGGGACACAGTGCTCAAGCACGGCCAGCTGAACCCGGGGAAGGCCTGAAAACCTTCCAGGCCCGTCTGGCCTCGTGGGATTGTCAGATGGATTCTAGATCAAAGGGGCTCCAGTAAATGGATTAACTCTAGGCTCTCACTCTCCCCTAATCCTGGGATCCACTGGATGCTTGTCCATCTGGGCTGAGACCTACGGGTGGCTGTTTTTGGAGCAAGGGTGTCTTGAGGTCACATCTAAAGTGCTGATTTTTATGTCTGGTAAAACGACCAGAATGTGTTTACTAACATGAATGAGAATTCCAAGGTCAAGTCTGGGTTTCTAGCAAAAGAAAAAAAGATTGATATTCAGGATAGGGATAAAAGGCAAACAAAGTTATAAAGGTCTAGTGCTGAAACTCTCTGTATGGTAAACTGTTGTACAGATGCCTCTCTCTGGCCCCTGTTCAATGCACACACCACCTTCTCACCAACAAACTGGACCTTATCCTGGACATACAATGGGCAACTAAATTTGGCGACAGATAACATTTGACCCCATCTTTTTTATTTTATTAAAGGACAGGAGTTACATTTACTTTTTGAGGAATCTTTATACTATTTTATTTTTGCTTTTTATCTTTTTATGAGACGAAGTCTCACTCTGTCACCCAAACTGGAATACAGTGGTGTGATCTAGGCTCACTGCAGCCTCTGCCTTTTGGGTTCAAGTGATTCTCCTGCCTCAGCCTCCCAAGTAGCTGGGATTACAGGCACCCACCACCATGCCTGGCTAATTTTTGTATTTTTAGCAGAAATAGGGGTTCACCATGTTGACCAGGCTGGTCTTGAACTCCAGGCCTCAAGCCATCAGCCCGCCTCGGCCTCCCAAAGTGCAGGGATTACAGCTGTGAGCCACCGCGCCCGGCCTCAGAAGTTACTTTCATATTGCAAAAAGACTCTTGCTGACAGATGTGAGCAATGATGATGCGTTCTTAGAATAAACACCACCACCAATTTAAAAAAATGAACAGAAATCCGGGAGTCACCCTGGCCTTCCCTCTCTCTCCTTCTACCCCAACTCCGATTCCAAATCATCGTTTAGTTTTCTCTAGACCATTCCCTTCTCCAGCTGCCTACTGGTGTCCTAGCCTGGTCCTCATGACAGCTTAGCTTGCCCCCTGTATCCGCAGGCAGAGTGACTTTTGCCCTTTTTCCTGAGTAGTCCTTGTGGAATGCAGACCTAACTACTTCATTCCTGCTTAAATCCTTTCCTTACTTGGATAAAACCTGAGCTCCTTGGCGTGACATTTGGAGACCTCAGGGATGTAGCCTTCTCATGTCTCTCTAGCCCCTCTACCTCTCCTACTTCCCACCTCCGACCCCAGCAACACCTGAACTTCCTGCAGCTCCCTGTACCCCAGGGGACGGGGCCCGTAAGTTGCAGGGCCCAGTACAAAGTGAAATTGCAGCACCTCTTGTTCAAAACACAAATTCAAAGCTAAAATTGTCAAGAATTTCAAAATGACAACCGCAATGCATCACATCTTAAGCAGAGGGCTGGTGTGGGTACTCAGGCCACACACACACGGCCCTCAGGTGTCTCCATCTCTGCCCTTCTGCCACTCTGGTGCTTTGCCTACAATGTCCCGCCCAGTCTCAACTCCTCCTCTCCTCCTTCTCTGTCTTCTGTAAGAATCACTTGGCTCAGGGATTGGTGCCAAGAAGTCTCCTCCAGCTTCCCTTTTCATGACCTCAGGCCTGGAGCTGGGGTGGGGATTCTTCCTCAGTACTCCCTTTAGACCAACAATTCCCAAAAGCTGACCCAACAACCACCTACTACGTAAGTACCTGGGATAATCATTAAAGATGGATCTGACTGGGTGTGGTGGCTCACACCTGTTATCTCAGCAGTTTGGGAGGCTGAGCGGGGAGAATCATTTGAGGTCAGGAGTACAAGACCAGCTGGGGAAACATAGCGAAACCCCGTCTCTAGGAAAAATTTAAAAATTATGGCTGGGTGCAGTGGCTCACGCCTGTAATCCCAGCACTTTGGGAGGCTGAGGCAGGCGGATCACAGGGTCAAGAGATGGAGAGCATCCAGACCATCCAGTCTCTACTGAAAATACAAAAATTAGCTGGGCTTGGTGGCGGGTGCGTGTAGTCCCAGCTACTCAGGAGGCTGAGGTAGGAGAATCGTTTGAACCCAGGAGGCAGATGTTGCAGTGAGCTGAGATCATGCCACTGCACTCCAGCCTGGTGACAGAGCAATACTCTATCTCAAAAAAAAAAAAAAAGTTGGCCAGGCCTAGTGGTGCATGCCTGTAGTCCCAGCTACTCGGGAGCCTGAGGCAGAGGTTGGCTTGAACCCGGGAAGTTGAGGTTGCAGTGAGCTGAGATTGCACCACTGCACTCCAGCCTGATGACAGAGCGAGACCCAATCTCTAAAAAATAAATAAATAAATGAGAATGAATCTGGATTTCAGGAGACAGGGCCTAGGCCTCTGCCCTTTAAAAGCTCATCAATAGAGCTCTTTGCATGCTGAGATTTGAGAATGAGCGTGCACAGCACACAGTCTCCTCATCAGGGCCTGTGCTCTGTTTCTTTGCTTCCTTTGCGTCTAGACCATGCCAGGCAGGCACTTGCTGGATGTCCACGCCTGCTTGTGGGACCGCAGCTCACCTCTTCCAGATTGAGGCCTGCCTTCGGAATCCCACCTGTACTTCTTGATGACGATCCTGAGTCCTCACGGGGAGTTGATGTATCTCTGCATGACCTCAATGGATGGGCACAGCTGGTATGGGCCACCGAGGGTCCCCAAGAGTGACCTGTGGGGTTGTCACTTCCTGGATGGGGCTGCCAGCTGGTCTGTGCTGGGTCCTTGACTTCCATTATCCTGCATCCCAAAGTGAGACTCTAAGCATGTGTCTTGGCTTCCTGGGAGCTCCAGAAGGGAGGAGAGAGAGGACACGCTTCCGACAGCTGTGCGTGTGACACGGCATCTCATTTCCTCCAAGGCTGAGAGCCCTCGTGTGAGTCTCCAGGCAGGCTGTGGGCCAAGGAGACTGCAAACTGTGCCACAAGGCCCCACCCTGGCAGCATTTCCTCAGCTGTCTCCCTCTTATTCTTTAACGAAGAGGTGGCATCAGGAAATGAGCTAAAAACCCAGGGGCCTGGCTCTGGCTCGTGTCTGGCCCAGAGAGAGTGAGAGGCAGCAGTGAGCTCAGCTGTGGCCGTGTGTGGCTGGTCCTGGCCCCAGGGCTGGGAGTGTTGATCATAGAATCCAAGGAGCTGTGCCCCAAGCCCGTAGTCAGCCCAGTCCCTGCCCTCTCCAGCCTTGGGAGGCAGAGCAGCACTCACAATGCTATAATGATCTGGGTGCAGGCTGCCTCCTGCCCAAGGCCCCAGTGCAGGGTGCTGGGCATTTCCTTGCACTGGGCTTAGGGCTTCCTGACCTCAAGGGGAAGAGCCCACCTGGAGTGGGGGGTGGCTGTGTGGAGGAAGAGCAATTGGCCTGAAATCTTTGGCTGCCATTCATTCCTGTCTTGTCTGATAGAGTGCCAGCACTGGCAGGTGCAGCTCAGTGATCAAACACTCATTCCGCTGCAAGAGTGTCCTCTCAGCCTTGAGGTCCCAGCCAGCCACACTCCCAAGACCAGCCCACAGCCCTCCTGGATCAATGAACCTCTCCATGAGCAGGCCAACAGGGGCCCTTGAGTCTCCCCACTGCCCTCCTGCAAGACATCAAGGGTGCCCCTGAGCAGCAGCCTCTCTTGTCCCTGTTTGCAGGTGCAAGCACCAGAAGGTGGAGAACCACTTCACAAAAACTTGGTCCTCTCCCTCCTGTTTTGATTAGATCCAAAGTGCTTTTACTCTGTTTCAAAATATTTTTGGTTTATTTTATGGTTGTTGTTTCAAAGAATAGCTCTTTCTAATTAGGGACATGATCTGATTAGGAGCCCATGCCAGCCATGCTAGGCAAAATGTCTGGGCCTCCAGGAAGCCGATACAGGGAGGAGAGCCCTGCGGTTTCCTCAGCATGAAGGAGGACAGGTTGCCCCATGGACCATTAAGCAATTGTCTGGGAGCCAGTTGTCTGGCGGTCTGTGCATGGCTGTCTGAATAAGCAGATGTCCCATGGATCAGGAGATAATCGAGCCACTTACATATCTAGTGCTTCAGCCGTGCACAGCCTCTCACTATCCACCTGAAGTTTTCCTTAATCATGACCATCATCACCCAATAATCACAGCTTAAATTCAAGGAGTGCTTGATATGTGCAAGGCACGGTGTGCAAGGCACAGTGAGGAGACTTATAGAGTCTCAGTAAATCCCATAATAACCCCAAAATGTTGCAGTTGTGAGCTCCATTGATGGAGTGACTGAGGCTTGGAGGTCGGGGGAACCAGTCCAAGGTCATACAGAAGTGAAAGTTTAAGCTGCACCCCGTGCTGCAGCCATAGTGAACCTCGGCACATACCGTTCCCTTAGTGGGTCTCACCACAGCCCCTTCCCTTGTGCAGCCTGCCCAGTTGGCAGAAGAAGCATGCAGTCCTCTGCCTCCCTGTAGTCCTTCCTTAGCTCTCTGTAGCATTTCTGCCACCTGTGGTATTACACACACGCGCGTGCACACACACACACACACACACACACATACACACATATAGATGTATAGATGCAGATTTGCTCTTTGCCCCAGTTCCCGACACAGAGCTCCTAAAACCCTTGGAATGTCCTGAGTGATGGGAGTGCCTTTCATTATTCATAATAAGCCTTTTTTGGACACTTGGGTTTAGGCTGATGAGATGCTCGCGGGGGTTTACCCAAGCACCGCCCAGCCCACCCCTAGAGAGAGGAGTGGGGCTGGGAGTTGAGGTCAACCACCAATGACCCGTGATTGAATCAATGATGCCTACCTAATGAAACCACCATAAAAAACTGTAAAGGAGCTGGGCACCGTGGCTCACACCCGTAATCCCAGCACTTTGGGAGGCCACAGCAGGAGGATCACTTGAGCCCAGAAATTCGAGACCAGCCAGGGCAACATAGAGAGACTGTGTCTCTACAAATAAATTTTTTAAATTAGCTAGGTGTGGTGGCATGTACTTGTGGTCCCAACTACTCAGGAGGCTGAGGCAAGAGGACCACTTGAGCCTAGGAGATCAAGGTTGCAGTGAGCTGTGATCACGCCACTACACTCCAACCTGGGCAACAGAGCAAGGCTTTGTCTCAAAAACAAACAACAAACAAAAAGCCCCCCAAAACCCCTAAACCTTGGGGTTTGAAGAGCTTCCAGGTTAGTGAAGACATCTGCCTGCTGGGAGGGTGACGCACCCCGCCTCCATGGGGTCAGAGGTTCCTGTGCGCGGAACATTCCAGACCTCGTCCTCTGTACCTCTTCCTCTGGCTGTTCGTTTGTCTCCTTTATAATAAACTGTAATGTAAGTATAGTATTTTCCTGAGTTTTGTGTTCATAGTGAGTCACTGAGCCTGATGGGGGCTCGAATGTGAGGTTGGCTGGGCAGAAGTGTAAGCAGCTTGCTGTTTTTGTCTGGGTTGCTATACAAAACTTCAGCCTGGATAATTTATAAACAACAGAAATTTATTGCTCACTTTTCTGGAGGCTGAGAAGTCCAAGATCAAAGTGCCAGCAGATTCAGTGTCTGGTGAGGGCCTTTTGCTCATAAACAGCACCTTCTATGTGTCCTCTCGTGGCTGAAGGGGTGAACGAGCTGCCTCTAGCCTCTTTCCTAAGAGTCCCGTTCATGAGGACTCCACCTCATGACCCAATCCCCACTCAGAGTCCCCACCTCTTAACGATATTCCATGGGGAATAGGTATCAACATGGATTTCGGGGGGACACAAATATTCACACCACAGCACATGGGGACCCTATCTATGGCTGGCATCTGAAATGGGAGCTTTTTTGTTGGGCTGAGCCCTGATCCTGTGCGGTCTGGGCTCACTCCGAGTAGTGTCAGAACTGAATTGACTTGTAGGACACTCAGATGATGTTGGAGAATCTGAGAACTGATTGGTTGTTGTTGGAAAAACCACCACACCCCTCTACTGAACTGCGAGCTTCATAGGTTGAGTGGGACTAGAGTTGCTGTTTCAAGAACATCAGGCTGGGCGCAGTGGCTCACACCTGTAATCCCAGCACTTTGGGAACCTGAGGCAGGTGGATCACCTGAGGTCAGGGGTTCGAGACCAGCCTGACCAACATGGTGAAACCCCGTCTCTACTAATAATACAAAAATTAGCCGGGCTAATTTGTGGTGGCGGGTGCCTATAATCCCAGTTACTTGGGAGGCTGAGGCAGGAGAATCGCTTGAACCCGGGAGGCGGAGGTTGTAGTGAGCCGAGATTGAGCCATTGCACTCCAGCCTGGGCAACAAAAGCGAAACTCCATCTCAAAAAAAAAAAAAGAACATCAGTGGTCGGCACAGCACGTGGCACACCACAGGTGCTCAGCTGATCTGACCTGTTCATCAGCGATTTCAGGCTCTTGGTCTCCAGGTTTGTTTCCCGAAACCTCTTCATCTTCAGCTGAGTTAATGAAACAGGTATTTCCTGAATTGGTCACAGTAAGCAAGGTCTTCAAGTGACGGGTGTTAGTGAGTTTCAGGGCACAACGCCTAAGGTCACATCGATTGTTGGTGACATAACAAGGACCCATCACCCCAGTCTCATGGCTGGGACACAGTCCCTCAACCTCACTGCCTTTCAGCTTTCCGAAGTCTCTGTCCTTATTTGAAGCCATAGCAGTTCCATAGCACCAATACAGAATTGCATTGCTGTAAAGCTGTAGCAGCCTGCCTGAGAACACCTGATGAAAATTGGTTTCCAGCTGTGTGTCATTCCCATTCCAGACTCTGAGTTGGATACTTTTTTCCCCATAAGGTGGTATAATTGACTTTTACATCCAGGCTTTCCCCCTCCCACCAATTGTTGTGTATCCCAGGCCTCTGAGACTCAAATCCTCTCTCCTCTGAAGACGCAGAGAGCGCAGGGCACGTGGGGAGGGAGGTGGTTCCAGAAAGGCCCCTACTGCTGTCAGCAGCTTCCAGGGCAGAGACGATTCGCTGCGGTGGGCAGTTCCTGAGCATGGAGGCTGGCTGGGTATCCATCGTCAGCTCCTTTCTCTCCAAGAAACAGCTTCTTCAAAAGGGTCTGCATCAGCCTCGCTGGTGGGGAGGCCTGCTCTGAGCCTTGGGGGTTGTTGGAAGGTGAAGGGGGTGGGGGTGAGGAGAAGGCCTGGAAAGCTGCCATCAGAGTGTGGCTAGTGACAGCAAGAATCTATCAATCTTGCCTGCAGAGCCAAATATGGTGCTAGGGCTCAATAGGTAATAAACAACAGTCACATTGCAGGCTGGACAAGGAGAGACATTACAGATGAGAGGGAGGGCAGGCCTGATGTCACCACGTGTGCGGTCCTGGCTGGTGCTGACTGCGCCGCCCCTCCTGGCTCACCCTAGGGTGCAAGGAGTCCATATTTGTCCTTGTTGAGTCCACATGTGTTTTTATTTAATTTATTTAATTTTTTGTACAGACGGGGTCCTGCTCTATTGCCTAGGCTGGTCTCAAACCCTGGTCTTGAGCAATCCTCCCGCCTCGGCCTCCCAAAGTGCTGGGATTGCAGTTGTGAGTCACTGTGCCGGCTCTCACATGTGTTTTTTCTTGATGTGCTCAGAAGGGGGAAACTGAGGCCTGCTTGTCATGTTGAAGGTGTATTCTTGGCGCTGTGCCATGGCTCCTGGGCTGTCAGAGGCACAGCACGGATTGGGCGCTGTCTCACTGCCTTCACTTGCTTTCAGTGGCATCATCTGCGCGTTGCCAGACTCTTAGCGGTGATGGGAGCGCATGTTGATACTGGAAATGGCCAGAACTGGCAGGCTTTTTAGCATGAAGGGTTTAAGCACACATTATGAAAATCTCAGTTTCAGCTATTCCAGCATAACTGTTTGTAGAGGGCTGAGAACACGCAGACGGCTAAGCGCCTGAGGACAGTTGGCTGGAGAGATAAACACTTGCACATAAACGTCTGAGAATGAGCATTGTATTTACTAGCCCAGGGCCAAATAGTCAGCAAAGCAAGGATTCGAGGCCAGGGCCTGGGGAGACATCAATGGTGCCTTTCTGCCCATTAAGTTTGTGCATTGGCTTCACCAACAGGGTGAGATCTATTTCTTTCTCTTCTGCCTCTGTGTGTATTAGGGCTTTTTCTTAACAATCAGATTTCCCAGGAGCTCGTGTCCCATATAATCACACAGAAAAATGGAAGTGAGGGAGGTAGCGTCACAGCCTGCTGAGAAGAGCACAGGACTCTGAGCCAGAAAGAACGGGCTTTGAACCCCAGCTGTGCCCAGGATCAGCCGTGAGACCTTAGAGCAGTCAGCTAACTCAGTGAGCTTGTGTCTGCTTGTCCATACAACGGGGGTACTCCCATCCACTCAGCAGGGCATCGTGAGAATCAGAAATAGCTCTTGAAAGAGCCCAACATAGTAGGTTTTCAATAGATTAGAGTTGCTCTTGAAGCGAATGTGGGTTCTTCTAAACTTAAATGGTTAACTGCCTGGAGGTGGTTAATGGCTAAGAGCTCTCCTTACCCCCGCTGTACATTTTTGTGGTTCAGGGCTCTTTCCAACAGGCTGTGGCTTTAAAAATGCAGATAGCTCCTGCTAAAGAGATAAAGCTTTCCCAAGGAAGCTAAAGGGCATCCTGTTCTGATTAGCAGTGACTCTGTCTGGACTCTAATGCCTGCGCCCGCATCAGTCACAGAATGCTGAGCAGGGATCCGGAGGCTGCTTTGAAATGTGATTGCAGGCCTGACCGTGAGACTAGAATCCATCACCATCATTCTGTCGGTCATCCTCAAGGAAAATTCACTAAAGGTTTCAGAAGAAAAGCCTGGGCGGGGGTCTGCAGTCTGCCATGTGGGAGCTTGACGTGGGGGTGGCCAAGATGCATCTCCTGGGCTGCCCTGGAAGTGACAAGCTTCCCCGGGTGTCAGGACAAAGTGGCTGCCACACTTGGTGCAGGGAGGGATGCTCGCCATATGCAGGCCACACTGACCAAGTGCACCGATCTGACCCAGCGCTGCTTACTCTGCAATCACTGTCTGAATGAAAAATCAGGAGATCCATGAGCATTTGCTTCATGTTGTTCAGGATGGAAAATCTTCATCCTTTGTCCCCAAACAAAAATATCTGTGAGGCCATCCGTCTAAGCTTTAAAGGCCGTGGAAGGAAAATGTGCCAGAGCCGTCTAACTCTGCTGGACGAAATCCATGAGGGAAATGAGATAAAAATGGGAAATGAATGAGGACATCTAAAAAGAGAGGCAAGCCATTATTAACGCAAGAGAAGGACTCAGCCTAAAATACTACTTGTTAGCCTTCATTGTAAGTTTGCAATTCATATGTCTCCCACAATGAAGCCACATTAAGAATAGTGGATTAAATAAATAAATAAATAAAGAGTAAGGGGAGAATGTGACGATTGCCATTTATCACCCATAAAGATCCACGTTTCTACTCTGTGGCAACAAAATCAGTGATCTAAATATTAACCAGTAGCGCACAATATAAACTCTTACTTATATATTATGATCACCATAAAGTCATTACAACAGAAATAAGAACTGTTTTTTATTTTAACTATTAATATTCATCAAATGTTAATGAAAATACCTAACAAAAAATTATGAAAAACACATTGCTTAAGTAATAAAGATGAAAGAGATGATAATCGTTGTGAATATTTAATCTGCAAAATAAAGAACATACCATTAATAAGACTTAATTATGTCATTAAATATTTAACTTTACTTTCACTACTAAATTTTGCTTGCATTTTGCATATTTTAAATGTAAAAAGCTTCTTAATAAGATTTGTAGTTTCAGCGACAACAAATGCTCGACCATTTAAGTTTGACTTACTGTCTTCATCAAATTGGTCAAACACCATTTTATTTATCATTAAGTGAAATGAACAGCCCTCTTTGCTGTTTATTACAAGTTATGCTTTATCCATAAGGGAAGTTTAATAATTGATTCCAGGTTTATACACACAAAAATGATGTTTCCTAATGGTGAAGAAAATGAATTGCTTTCCTTTTCCGTTTTCTTTTCAGTATCACACAATCGCCCACATTTCCTACTGTTTGTGTAGGAGACTATGAATCTGACTCGACCTAAGCCTGCTGTAGAGTAAGTTCTACACTATTCACGATTACATCCATTCAGTTCTTCACAATCGACGCCCAGCACTTATAATCTTGCTTCTGAGAAATCTCATCTCTTTGATTTAAGGTCAAAGATAGTTGGCCAGGTACAGTGGCTCATGCCAGTTAATCCCAGCACTTTGGGAGGTTGAGGCAGGAGGATTGCTTGAGGCCAAGAGTTCAAGACCAGCCTGGGCAACATAGTAAGACCCTCTCACTACAAAAAATTAAAAAATTAGCCCGGTGTGGTGGCATGTGTCTGTAGTCTCAGCTGCTTGGGGAGGCTGAGGTGGGAGGATCACTTGAGCCCAGGGTTTCAAGGCTATAGTGAGCCATGATCGCACCAGTGCTCTCCAGCCTGGGCGACACAGTAAGACCCTTTCTCTAAAAATAGTAAAATAAAATAAAAACCACTGTTATGTAGAATTACTCAGTGTTGGTCCATAAGTACAATTTCAAATTCAATTTAGAGGACTTTAATTTTTTTTTTTTTGAAGATATTACATTGAGAAGTCACACAGACTCACCTCTCAAAAAAATGTTAAGGTTTTTAATATTTTATGGTTTTCAGTATATCCATGATCATCAAAGTTTCACATTTTACTTCATTTGAATAAAAAAATTTCAATGTATTTTAATATTAATACATTTAGTATTTTCAAAAAGTATCCCTTATAAAAGACTACTTGCTCAACTTACAATTTATATACTTAGAATAAAGGACTCTTTTTTGTTTGTTTTCAGGCAGGGTGTCACTCTGTAGCCCAGGCTGGAGTGCAGTGGTGTGATCTCTGCTCACTGCAACCTCCGCCTCCTGGGTTCAAGTGATTCTCCTGCCTCAGCTTCCCACGTAGCTGGGATTACAGGCACTCGCCACCATGCCTGGCTAATTTTTGTATTTTTAGTAGAGATGGAGTTTCACCATATTGGTCAGGCTGGTCTTGAACTCTCAACCTTGTGATCCACCCACCTTGGCCTCCCAAAGTGCTGGGATTAATAAATGACTCCTTAGCCATTTTTCCCCCCACAGACAAAATGGAAGGAAAATCTTGGGGAACTAGCAGAGGACTTTATTTCTGAGGAAGGAGAAGCAGCTATAGCTTGAGATTACTAACCCTACTTGAAAAACACGAAAGCAGCTGCCTTTCTCCTGGCCCAAATACATACACAGGATGACTTCGCATTTCTAGAAGGAAGCTTTGTAAGATGACTAGTGCAACAGGCGATGAGGCAAACCCTTCCTGTTACATGGGGAAGACTTCCCCATTAGTTCACAAATTATGAGGGCTCCCAGCCAGGGGGTGGGCCCAACTGTCCTGAGGGAAGGAGTGTATGGATCCACAGGAGCAGAGTAGGATTCTGAGATCCTAATACTTTCACATACACTTGAGTCCGTGATGAATAAACTGCTCCTAGCAATTGGCCCCTCCCTGCTCACCTATGTTATAGCTCAGATCTGCTAAAAACAGCCAACTTCCTTCTTTATAGCACTGGACTGTAAAAACCACCGACTTCCCTCCTTAACTGCCTTACACCACATACAACAGGGCGAGGCACAATGAACAGGAAGGTCAAGAGGAGGAAGGAGTCTAGGGAGAGAATGGCAACCTGTATCTAGAGAATGAAATGGGAAAAATACTGTCTTTTTATTTTTTGTTGATTTTTGAGACGGAGTCTCACTCTGTCACCCAGGATGGAACACAGTGGCACGATCTTGGCTCACTGCAACCTCCGCCTCTCCAGTGCAAGTGATTTTCCTGCGTCAGCCTCCCAAGTAGCTGGGATTACAGGCGTCCGCCACTACACCTGGCTAATTTTTGTATTTTTAGTAGAGACACAGTTTTTCCATGTTGGCCAGGCTGGTCTTGAACTCCTGAACTCAAGTGATCCACCCACCTCAGTCTCCCAAAGTGCTGGGATTACAGGCGTGAGCCACCGTGCCTAGCCCTGTTATTCATTAACTTTTCTATGAAAAATTTCACTCAAGTTACCTGCCCCCAAAATAAGATCTTAGATCACTGACTACAATTAAATCACTAATGCTAAAATATCCCAAAGATAAAACTGAATAGGAAGGACAGTCACTTCTGAATTTACCTCACAGTCTGTATGAATGACATAACAACTACAAAGAAGAGAATCAAAAAGCAGCATCAGCCTCTCTCATGCTGTCAGGTCAGGTTCTTCACAGAAAGAGCAAAAGGCACTCTGAAAGTTCAAGAGGACTGAAGATTCTCTAAAGACCAGTCTGTATCCGTCCTCCAGACATCAAGATCAGAATAGTGGAAGAAAGGGCTCAAGCGGAAAGGGTAACATTACCAATGAGGGTGACAGGTACGCCATACTCCAGGGCAGAGATGGCGGTCCACTTTCCCGTGCCCTTCTGCCCAGCACTGTCCCTGATCTTTGGCAGCAGATGTTTGCCATCGGCATCTTGGAACTTGAGAATATTGGCTGTGATTTCAATCAGGAATGAGTCTAGCTCTGTCTTGTTCCAATCTTCAAAGGCCTACGTGCAGAAAACAGAAGAGAACCAAGTTAGAAGAACCAGGAATGTGAAAGGAAGCCCCCCGTCCAATGTCCATGCTGACCAATGTTCACAGTTGCCAGCAGGCTCTGTTTGCGTCTGCCTGGGGACTTCTGCTCCTGCTGGGGGAGTTTTATGCTAACCCAGCATTAGCTGTGTTTGATCTGAACCTGGTTACGTGGAAATTCTGGCCACCAAAAGTGTTCTCTCCTCAGAGCCAAGGGCTCCTCACTTCACTGAGGTCTCTGTGCACTACTGCCTTCCCAGAAGTCTGCAATCACCCCATCTCATCCCAGTTTACTCTCCTTTCTCACAGTCATCACTAACTAGTTTTAGGTTGTTTATTATTGTCTGACTTCTCAGCTCCAGGAGGGCGGGGACTTTGTTTTCTTCACTATTATATATATATATAATCCCCAGCATTTAGAATCATGCCTGGCATATAGTAAAGCATTCATGTGTGTTTGCCGAGTGAACACATTAAATATTATATACACCAATTAAAAATGAACACAAAGAGAAAAGCACTATTTCTGTGAAAAACTAAGGTAATGTTTTAGAAAGAATAATAAAAGCTGGCCAGTGAAACAAATAATAGTCAAAATACGTGAGGATGACATGAATAAAAAATTAGGAGGAAAACAATAAAAAATTTGGAAAGCTTCTATACTGCATGCCTTGCTAGTGTCTGTAGATGACGTCCCATTTGAAATAACTAAAATTAGAAATTCTAGATGGTAACACAAGAATAACACGTACATCAGCAAACCATACTTAACGAGGAGGGCTTGGCCCTACAAAAAATGACGACTGAATGAAGGTCCTTTCCTATGTTTTAAATCTGTTTACCTCATGATAAAGATATATTCATCTGAAGTATTTAGGGAAAACAAAAGTGCAGATACCTGTAGTTTATTTTCAATGTATCCAAAAAATAAGATGAAATTGACGGGGGATGGACAGACATTGATAAAACAAGTACAAGAATCTGTGCAAGGGAGAAAGGAGGCAGTGTGTATCCAGGTGTTCACTGTAAAACTCTCAACTGTGCTGTGTGCTTGAACACTTTCATAATAAAATGGTGGAGGAATGCTTCAGCTTCCCTACTTGGACTAACTTTTTGGATCAACTATCAAAAAGCCAATTCCAATTTGGTCAGAAAAGAAAGCTTCGGCTGCATCTGCCGTGTGGGATGACTGTGGGAGTAAATGAGACAGGTATGTGGACTGACGCAGTGTCTGACCCCAGGTAAGGGACACTGAATGGTGGTGGTGACCGCCCAGACTCTGTGGGGACAGCCTGCTCAGTGGCTAACTAGCATAGTGTACAGCTCTATTACTGATGGGTTCCCTTGAACAAGGCCAAGTCTATACAGGCCACCAGAACGGCCAAGAGGATAGGAATGAAGAAAGATTCAGTGTCAGTGGTCAAGTGAGCACTTCCTGCAGCGTGCACACAGAGGCAGTGCTGAGGCCTGACCTGTGCCATCTCGTCCTGCGCCATGCCTAGCACATCTTTCATCAGGTGGTATGCCTCGCAGATCAGCTGCATGTCCCCATACTCTATCCCGTTGTGCACCATCTTCACGAAGTGGCCTGCTCCCTCTTCTCCCACCTGTCAGGACGACAAGCACCAAGAGGGCCTCAGAGAGGCAGGCAACACACCAGAGAAGTCCACATCAGCTTTGACGCTGAACGTCCCTGGCAAGGCTATCTCTCCACACAAAAAATAACAAGTATAAAATGAATATAGTATTTTTGATACAAGAATCATATAGCAATTCAACACAAGCTTCAGTCCAGTACAATATTATTTAACACTAATTCCAGACTCATTTTTCTAAAGGTTTCTCGAAGTCCCTGAATTCACTCTAAATACCTATGGTCTTTTAGCCTGTATTTTCTACTCTTCCCCATCATTCAAAGCAACTCCCTGCCTTCCCAGCCCCCACCCACAAGAAAAAAGTCCTCTTTTTCCCAGTTACCACTTTTCTAGCGTCTAGAGGTTAAAATATATTAGTTAATTAAATCACTTTTTTTTTTTAATATGAATGTATTGCAGTTGTTCCTAATAGCTACTAAGTAAAATGACCCTAGATCCAAGTTCTCAACTTTGTAAACCTAGAAAGGTGTCCCTTCAAGGTCCCATCATTGACAAGATCTTTATTTATAAGCTGCCAAGATGTATAAAATCAGAATACCTGTTTATGAATGTAAAATGAAAAACTTAACTATGGATCTTCGTGGTTACATATGTTAGTCTGCTCAACACATTCTGTCCCTATAGACAGCAACTGGGAAGCCAGATTATCTAAAAATTATTTAATTATCAAGGAACTGGAACAAAAGGAGTGACAAGAGCCAAACCGTTCATGGCATCAGGCTCTCAGCCATCTATACCTAGCTCCATTACAGGGACATACCTGCCCAGGAGGCCCAGTGTTTGGATGACCTGGGCAGTCTCTCTCCTGGCAGTTACCACTTAGATGATATGACTGACGCTTCCAATAGGACGAATTGTCCATGTTTCTTTTTTTTTTTTTTTTTTTGAGACGGAGTCTTACTCTGTTGCCAGGTTGGAGTGCAGTGGAGCAACCTCAGCTTACTGCAAACTTCGCCTCCTGCGCTCAAGTGATTCTCCTGCCTCAGCCTCCTGAGTAGCTGGGACTACAGGCACACGCCACCAGCACAGCTAATTTTTGTATTTTTTAGTAGAGATGGGGTTTCACCATATTGGCCAGGATGGTCTCGATCTCTTGATCTTGTGATCTGCCCGTCTCGGCCTCCCAAAGTGCTGGGATTACAGGCGTGAGCCACCACACCAGGCCTTTTTTTTTTTGAGACAAGAGTCTGGCCGAGGTGAGTGGATCACCTGAATTTTTTTTTTCCCCCGGAGACAGAGTTTCGCTCTTGTTGCACAGGCTGGAATGCAAGGACGTGATCTTGGCTCACTGCAACCTCCGCCTCCCAGGTTCAAGCGACTCTCCTGCCTCAGCTTCCCGAGTAGCTGGGATTACTGGGGCCTGCCACCATGCCCAGCTAATTTTTTATATTTTTAGTAGACAAGGTTTCCCCACGTTGGCCAGGCTAGTCTCAAACTCCTGACCTCAGGTGATCCACCCACCTTGGCCTCCCAAAGTGCTAAGATTACAGGTGTGAGCCATGTGCCTTTTTTTTTTTAGAAACAGGGTCTTGCTCTGTTACCCAGGCTGGAGTGCAGTGGTGTGATCATGGCTCACTGCAGCCTTGGACTCCTGGGCTCATGGGATCCTCCTAAAATACTTGGATCACAGCATGGGCCTCTGCACCCAGCCTTTTACTGTAGTAATCTACTGTCAGGGAACACAATTCCCTTTCCAATCCTTCATACTAATGAGAAGATTACTCAGCCCTTTACGTCAGCCTTTTTCTACCCTAAGCAGATTCTGACTGAGCTCAGTGGCTGACCACTGGTGAAAAGGTAAGGACAGGTGAGCTGCTGTAGCCAAAGCCACCAAGCACTGGCTGACCTAGGAAGGAGGGCTTCCCTGATTCCTCACAGGCCTGAGTCCTTATTTCAACCTCCCCACTGATCTCATATAAAATAAAATTGAATAATAAAATTAGCATTAATATTGCTGATATAAAATTAAAAGGAATCAGGAGCTAAAGGGAGCTTGGAGATCATCTAGTCCAACCCATCTTACAGGTAAGGAAACTAAGTCCACAAAGGGAAGTATGTGGCTTGCCTAATGTCACAATTAAGTTAATGGACAGCCAGAATTACTACTCAGGTCTCCTGAGCCTAGTTTTTATCTACAATATAAGATAAAGTTTACTTTAACAGCAACACAAGGTCGGGCATGGTGGCTCACGCCTGTAATCCCAGCACTTTGAGAGGCCAAGGCAGGCATACAACGTGAGAGTCCAGGAGTTTGAGACCAGCTTGGGTGACATGGTGAAACTCCGTCTCTACAAAAAATACAAAAATTAGCTAGGTGTGGTAGCATGCACCTGCAGTCCCAGCTCCTCAGGAGGCTGAGGCAGGAGGATCACTTGAGCCTGGAAGGCAGATGTTGCAGTGAGGTGAGATCACATTACCGTACTCCAGCCTGGGCAATAGAAAAAAAAAAAAACCCACACAATAGAACTGGGGAAGTAGCTCTGAACTAGCCTAGCCCTCCTTCACATTCAGTGAGCGTGCAAGTCAGCAGGTTGCTTTGTTCAAGCACAGAATGCCTGAATCCCATGCTACAGGAACGGGAATTTTCTACATTCATGGCCAGGACATTTGACACAGCAACAGGACATTCGATCTTCTTCCTTTCATCCAGACAAGCAAACCCCACTTCTGATGCTGACATGCTTTCCTTTGGCCATCAAATAATATGGCTCAAAAAAACTTACTTCACTTCATCCTGTTCCTCTTTAAGGAATCCATCTTTTAGATGAATTACAGAAGGCTGCTTTTAATATCAACCTCAAGGCTATGAACGGTCAGTTAAGATACAAGTACATGAAGAGCAGGCATCCATTCTAGGCGTTGGCTATGCTAGGGGTCAAAGACTGAGATGTTTATGTCACCAAGTTAACCACTGGGAGACCACAGGGGCCTTTCTCTGCACACTTAATCACTTAGACACGCCCATGTTGCCAACTGGCTTTAAAGAGTCGCCCAGAACTTGCCCAGTCACAGCAGGGTTCTCCAGTTCCTACTTTTGCAGCGATGCCTTGGAAGATGGTCTTGATGTAGGGCCTGTGAAAAGGAACAGTGTGGATCAGCTAAAGAGCAGACACGGGCTGAGAGCCCAATTACATACCCAGAGGCACCAAGCCTCATCTTTTTGAGACAGGGTCTCATTTTGTCACCCAGGTTGGAGTGCAGTGGTGTCCTCTCAGCTCACTGCAGCCTCCTCAACCTCCCAGGTTCAAGTGATTCTCCTGCCTCAGCCCTCTAAGGAGCTGAGACTATAGGTCTATGATACCATGCCCAGCTCATTTTTTTGGATTTTGTAGAGAAAGGGTTTTACCATGTTGCCCAGATTGGTCTCGAACTCCTGAGCTCGAGTAATCCACCCACCATGGCTACCCAAAGTGCTGGGATTAAAGGCATAAGCCACCATCGCACCAGGCCTAACTTTTTCTTTCTAATGGGAGTGGAAGTGCCCACAAAAAGATAATGAATGCACTAAGTTCTCAAGGTAACAGACCCTTGACTGAAACCGGTCCCCTCCTCCAGATCCTGGTGGGTCCTCAAAGCAGAGACTGGACTACTGGACTGAGACTACAGACAGAAAGGCTGAGCAGAAGCATCATCAAAGAAATGTCTTCTTAGAGACAGGGTCTTGCTCTGTTGCCCAGGCTGGAGTGCGGTGGTGCAATCATAGCTCCTTGCAGCCTCAAATTCCTGGACTCAGGTGATCCTCCTGCCTCAACCTTCTAGGTAGATGGGCTATAGGTCTGTGTCACACACCCAGCTAATTAAAAAGAAAATTTTTTTTTTTGAGACAGAGTCTCGCTGTTGCCCAGGCTGGAATGCAATGGCACGATCTTGGCCCACTGCAGTTTCTGCTTCCCAGGTTCAAGCAATTCTCCTGTTACAGACTCCTGAAATAGCTGGGATTACAGGTGCGCACCACCATACCCGGTTAATTTTTGTATTTTTAGTAGAAACATGGTTTTACCATGTTAGTCAGGCTGGTCTAGAACTCCTGACCTTGTGATCCACCTGCCTCGGCCTTCCTAAGTGCTGGGATTACAAGTGTGAGCCACTGTGGCCTGCCAAAAAATTTCTGTAACGACAGGGTCTTGCTATGTTGGCCCAGGCTGGTGTTGAGCTCCTGGCCTCAAGCAAACCTCACACCTCGGCTTCCCAAAGTGCTGGGACTATAGGCATGAGCCACCAGGCCCAGCTAATTTTTTTGTTATTGCTGCAGAGATGGCATCTCCCTGTGTCGACATGGCTGATCTTGAACTCCTGCGATATAGCACTCCTCCCACCTCGGCCTCTTGAGTCACTGAGATTACAGACATGAGCCACCACATCTGGCTCAGAAATTTCTATTGCAGCAGCAGCAGAAGGTATGATTGGAAACAGCAAGCAATAGGAAAGTTCCTTTAGAGACTCTCTTTTAACTTTTTTCTTTATTTCTCCTTATAATGGCTTTTAACAAGTGAAGAGACCCTCTTTTGTTTCTCTGAATGTGTGTTGCCAGACAGAATGGTTCTGGAGATTTGGGTGAAGAATCAGGCAGCGTTTTTGAGAGCTATGTTACCATTCAGAGAAAGGCCACTGTTCACTCCTTCCACACTCAGCACGGAGATGAGGCTTTCCCTCACTGTTCTCCCTACTGGCCAGTCAGGCCTTCCTCACAAAAAGTTTTTGGTACAGACACAAAATCTTACAGGTTGCAAAGTTAACATTTAGGATTAGGGATTAAGACAGCTACACCTGAAGCTATAGAACATCACTGAACTTTTATATTGTCTTTCAGGCAAAGGTGCCATTTCTACTTCTGCCAAGACAGTATGAGGAAAGAGAACTAATTAAAACAGCTGGAGCACTCCGTATGTCAAATATTTTTATGTGCACTGTTTGCTGTCTGCCTTTCTAACTACCCACTGTGCAGGTGCTCCCAGGTGAGTGTTTTCAAACCCTTTTTTTTTTTTTAAAGAAACAAGGTCTCAGCCGGGCACGGTGGCTCACACCTGTAATCCCAGCACTTTGGGAGGCCGAGGCAGGCGGGTCACAAGGTCAGGAGTTCGAGACCAGCCCGGCCAACATGGTGAAACCCTGTCTCTACTAAAAATACAAAAATTACCCAGGCATGGTGGCAGGCACCTGTAATCCCAGCTACTCCAGAGGCTGAGGCAGAAGAATCGCTTGAACCTGGGAGGCAGTGATTGCAGTGAACAGAGAGCGTGCCACTGCATTCCACCCTGAGCAACAAAGTGAGACTCTGGTTCCAAAAAAAAAAAACAAAAAAAACAAAAAAAAAAACCAAGGACTTGCTATGTTGCCCAGGTCAGCCTTGAACTCCTGGGCTCAAGCAGTTCTCTCGCCTGTCTCCTGAGTAGCTAGGACTACGTGAGCAAGCCACTGCACACGCAGCTGTTTAAACTTTTGAAAAGCAGGAAGGCCTCTCTACTTCTGTGTGTTATTAATAACACACTGAAGAGAATCCCCAGACTCATTCACCAGAAAGGTAATTTAAAGAATCATATATGTATTTTTAAATTGAGTCAGTCTTGCTCTGTCACCCATCATGGAGTACAGTGGTACGGCTCACTGCAACCTCTGCCTCCCGGGTTCAAGCAAATCTCGTGCCTCAGCCTCCCATGTAGCTGGGATTACAAGTGCCCCCTACCACACCCAACTCATTTTTGTATTTTTAGTACAGACAGGGTTTCACCATGTTGGCCAGGCTGGTCTGAAATCCTGACCTCAAGTGATCCTCTCGTCTCAGCCTCCCAAACAGCTGGGATTACAGGCATAAGCCACCACGCCCAGCCTTTAAGAATCGTATTTCACAATAAGCCCCTCACCTTTCGGGGTTCTGTTTGATCACTCTTCTACTTTACTCCTTAATAGAATTGTAGACTATTCCAGAATCAAACTCATTCAGGAAAGAACGTTACCTCTCCATGTTCCCCTAAAAGGATCCTTCCCTTCCTCTGGCTCCTTCTTTCTCTTCTGCTCCGTCTCCCTACCTTCTTCTGTCTGGCTTGCTCTTTCCCTGTGGTCTCAGCAGCAGTGTTGCCCTTCAGTCTAACTTACACGTAGTCCATCACTTCCATCTTTCTGCTGTGATTCTCCACCCCACTCACCTGCCCCCATTTAGATCTCAGACATCCCTTATTTTATACCATCCAAGCACCTCCTCTTCTGCGGCCAGCATTCTTCCTACACAGAACAGTGAACAGTGCCAAGCTTGTTTTTGTCCAAGTCAAATAAAAATGTTCCATGGCTGGGCATGGTGACTCATGCATGTAATCTCAGCACTTTGAGAGGCCGAGGTGGACAGATCACGAGGTCAGGAGATGGAAACCAAGATCATCCTGGCCAGCATGGTGAAACCCCGTCTCTACCAAAATACAAAAAATTAGCTGGGTGTGGTGGCACGTGCCTGTAGTCCCAGCTACTCAGGAGGCTGAGGCAGGGGAGTCACTTGAACCCAAGAGGCAGAGACTGCAGTGAGCCAAGATCATGCCACTGGACTCCAGCCTGGTGACAGAGTGAGACTCCATCTCAAAAAAAAAAAAAAAGTTCCACCTAATTCCTAGGCCATTCCCAAGCCCAGCCAGATTTTCCCATTACCCACAATTATTTATTTATTTATTTATTTATTTTTAGAGATGGGGTTTCACCATGTTGGCCAGGCTGGTCTTGAACTCCTGACCTCAGGTGATCAGCCCACCTCGGCCTCCCAAAGTGCTAGGATTACAGGTGTGAGCCACCATGCCCAGCCCATTACCCACAATTATATATATATATATATACACACACACATAACATATATACATATATATATATATATATTTTTTTTTTTTTTTTTTTTTATATGGAGTCTCGCTCTGTCACCCAGGCTGGAGAGCAGTGGCACAATCTTGGCTCACTGCAACCTCCGCCTCCCAGGTTCAAGCAATTCTCCTGCCTCAGCATCCCAGGTAGCTGGACCTACAGGCACACACCACCATACCTAGCTGATTTTTGTATTTTTAGTAGAGACGGGGTTGTTGGCCAGGATTGTCTTGATTTCCTGACCTCATGATCTGCCTGCCTCAGCCTCCCAAAGTGCTGGGATTACAGGCGTGAGCCACCGTACCCAGCCAATTTATACTTTTTAATTAAAAAAAATTTTTGGCCTGGTGCAGTGGCTCGTGCCTATAATCCCAGCACTTTTGGAGGCTGAGGGGGGTGGATCACAAGGTCAGGAAATCGAGACCATCCTGGCCAACATGGTGAAACCCCATCTCTTCTAAAAATACAAAAAAAAAATTAGCTGGGTGTTGTGGCGCATGCCTGTAGTCCCAGCTGAGGCACGAGAATTGCTTGAACCCGGGAGGCAGAGGTTGCAGTGAGCTGAGATGGAGCCACTGCAATCCAGGCTGGCAACAGAGAGAGACTTCATCCCCACCCCCCGCAAAAAAATTTGTTTTACTTTTTTGTAGAAACAGGCTCTCACTATGTTGTCCAGGCTAGTCTTGAACTCTTGGACTCAAGGGATCCTCCTACCTTAGCCTCCAAAAGTGCTGGGATTACAGGCATAAGCCACTATGCCCAGCCTATCACCCACGATTATTAAGTAAAGTTACTTGCCAGGCACGGTGGCACATGCCTGTAATCCCAGCACTTTGGGAGGCCGAGGCAGGCGGATTACAAGATCAGGACTTCAAGACCAGCCTGACCAACACAGTGAAGCCCCGTCTCTACTAAAAATACAAAAACTAGCTGAGCATGGTGGCACATGCCTGTAATCCCAGCTACTCAGGAGGCTGAGGCAGGAGAACTGCTTGAACCTGGGAGGCAGAGGTAGCAGTCAGCAGGGATGGTGTCATTGCACTCCACCCTGGGTGACAGAGTGAGACTCTGTCCCAATAAAAAAAAATTTTAAAAATATAAATAAATAAATAAATAAAATAAAAAGAGGCCAGGCAAGGTGGCTCATGCCTGTAATCCCAACACTTTGGGAGGGAGGCAGGTGGATCACGAGGTCAAGAGATCGAGACCATCCTGGCCAACATGGTGAAACTCCATCTCTACTAAAAATACAAAAATTAGCTGGGCGTGGTGGCATGCACCTGTGGTCCCAGCTACTCAGGAGGCTGAGATGTAAGAATTGCTTGAACCCAGGAGGCAGAGGTTGCAGTGAGCCAAGATTACGCCACTGCACTCCAACCTGGTGACAGGGCAAGACTCCGTCTCCACAACAAAACAAAACAAAGGAAAGTTATTTTGGGCGATATTATCAGCTAAAAGAGGCAGACCTTATTCCTATATTCAGACATTGCATAGAACATCATCTGAGCTGCTTCCTTAAAGCCTATTTAGAGGCTGGGCACAGTGGCTCACGCCTGTAATCCCAGCACTTTGGGAGGCCAAAGTGGGCAGATCACCTAAGGTCAGGAGTTCAAAACCACCCTGGGCAACATGGTAAAACCCCGTCTCTACTAAAATGCAAAAATTAGCCAGGCATGGTTGCGGGCACCTGTAATCCCAGCTACCTAGGAGGCTGAGGCACAAGAATCGCTTGAGCCCACGAGGCGGAGGTTGCAGTGAGCCAAGATCTTGCCACTGCACTCCAGCCTAGGCTGTGTCGGGGAACCCTATTTAGAACTTCAGATATCAGTCTTGATAGAAATAACAGAAGAAAAAAGGCAAAAGAGGGTTGTACACATATATTATGTCAAAGCAACAAAACATCTAGATAAAAGAAATTGCCAGCATCTCCTAGCTGTCACACTCAGGGCATCAGAGTGGAGATCAGTGTGGCAGAACTGCTCCTGGCTTACTCACTCTCACAGTCCAGCTCCCTTGTACAGAGATGAGCACAGTGCTAATGGCACTCACCATGCTTCTTTGTTCCCTCCAGGCATGAGTGATGGGCCATACCGGGCCCCTTCTTCTCCACCACTGACTCCGCTCCCCACAAATAAAATTCCCTTGGCCTTGAGGTCTCGGCACCGTCTCTGAAGGACAGAAAAATAACTTCATTATGCTTCCATGTTTCATTATGCTCCCAAAAAAATGTTTCTCCTTATAAATGAGAGGAAGTATAAGATAGGTAGGGAGAGCCTCCATTTGACAGGAAATGACCCAAGGATCCAGGAATAACGGATCACTCAGAAAAGTTAATCCCCTAGGTGTAGGAGTTAAAAAACAAAACAACTATGGACATTCAGGATACCTACCTCTTCCCCAAAGTGAAATTATTAAGCCAAACACACACTGCCATTTTACTAGAAGACATTAAATAATAAGACTCAATTGGTTTAATACAATTTACTGCCATTCAGCACTTTAGAGCACACAGGACGTCCCCCAGCATTTGATACCTTAGAGCACTGGTTCTAAACTAGTTATACGTTGACATATCATGGATTAGTTGGAAGGAGAAGGGGAGGTGTTAAACAAACTCTCGGTCTGCTGTAGCTGAGCAGTCATTCTCTTTGAGCTATATGCATGACCGAGAATGCCACCCACCAAGTGTGTCTTAGCAGAAAAAAAGGCTAAGAACTATTGTATCAGTAGCAATCTCAAAAAAATCAGTACCACAGGGCAGTTCACCCTACTGTCACACATGCAATGCTGATGCTTTTTTAACAATGTTCTCAAAACCTGGAAGAATCTAGAATGAAGAACACTTACTGTGGTGTCCCTATATTCAGAATTTCCTCCATCAATGATGATGTCACCAGTGTCCAACAATGGTACCTGTAACCAGACGCTAGCATTAAGATGGACCAAAAACGAAACATTCCTTGGCAAATTAAAACAAACAAGTATTCATTCCAAATAAACATAGCCTTAAAAAAGTCTCATTCTGTTGCCCAGCTTGGAATGCAGTAGTGTGAACATGACTCACTGCAACCTTCCACTCCCTGAACCACAACGCCCAGCTAATTTTTAAAAACCTTTCGTAGAGACCGGGCACAGTGGCTCACGCCTGTAATCCCAGCACTTTAGGAGGCCGAGGTGGGCAGATCACAAGGTCAGGTGTTTGAGACCAGCCTGACCAACACAGTGAAACCCCGTCTCTACTAAATGTAGAAAAATTAGCCAGGTTTGGTAGCCTGCACCTGAAATCCCAGCTACTCAGGAGGCTGAAGCAGAAGAATCGCACCCAGGAGGCAGAGGCTGCAGCGAGCCGAGATCGCGCCACTGCACTCCAGCCTGGGCGATAGAGTGAGAACCTAAAAAAAAAAAATTTTTTTTTGTAGAGATGGAGTCTCACCACGTTGCCCATGCTAGTCTCGTAGCCCAGGCTAGACTCAAACTCCTGGGCTCAAAAGATCCTCCTGGCTCAGCAGGAGGCCAACGCACCCAGCCTATTTAATCTTCAATAACCCTCTCTGTGATTAGAGTTGGACTCTATTTAAAAGTTTAGGGCTTACCAGGGTCAGTGGCTCATACCTGTAATCCATCCCAACACTTTGGGAGGCTGAGGCAGGTGGATCGCTTGAGCCCAGAAGTTTCAGACCACCCTGGACAGCATAGCAAGACCCCATTTCTATTTTTAAATAAGTAAATAAACACTGACTATAACACTGTGTCTGAAAGAGAATGGGGATTCAGTAAATCCGTATCAAATGGTTTAGTGTATGATTTTATGACCACAGTTTGGAGATCAGGAAGAGAAAGAGCCTTGAACATGAATATCTACCTACAGCACACCAACCAGGCTCGGCTTTTATTATTTATTACTGAATCTTCCCCCTACAAGGCTCCAGTTAACATTACTTAGCATTTGCCCACGTTGAGGAATCATCCACCATTTTTCATTTTCTCTGAAACTGATCACGGGCAGCTTGCCACACAAAAAATTTACTAGTCCTTTTTTCAAAATCACAATGTTCTTCCTTTCTAGGTCATTTGTCTGAAAAACAGTGGCATGCTGGTTACAAATCCTTCTCCGTGTGGAAACGCCACTGTTGACACCAGTCCTCTAGAAAAGGATGCTCAGCCTCCCCTGAGCTATCACTGCACTGTCTGCAACAAAACATTTCTTCTAAATGGGTAGTGCCTGGCTTTTTCAGAGCTGTTACTGTACAATTATTTGAGGATATATAAATACATTATTTCTAATGGTTCTCCTACTTTTCTCTTCCAAAAAAGGTATCTTGCTAAAGCCAACAAATTGTTTGGTACAAAAATAAGCATCCAGCTCCCTAAGATTCCCTAAGGGGAGCTCTTGGTTTTTTTTTTTTGTTTTTTGAGACAGAGTTTCACTCTTGTTACCCAGGCTGAAGTGCAATGGCACGATCTCAGCTCACTGCAACCTCCGCCTCCTGGGTTCAAGCAATTCTCCTGTTTCAGCCTCGCGAGTAGCTGGAATTACAGGTGCGTGCCACCATGCCCAGCTAATTTTTGTATTTTTAGCAGAGACGGGGTTTCACCACGTTGACCAGGATGGTCTTGATCTCTTGACCTCGTGATCCACCCGCCTTGGCCTCCCAAAGTGCTGGGATTATAAGCATGAGCCACCGCACCTAGCCTCTTGTTTTTATTTTGAGACAGGGTGTCACTCTGTTGCCCAAGCTGGTGGGCAGTGGCACGATCTCTGCTCACTGTAACCTCTGCCTCCCAGGTTCAAGCAATTCTCCTGCCGCAGCCTCCCAACTAGCTGGGATCACAGGTGTGCGCCACCATGCCCAGCTAATTTTTGTATTTTTAGTAGAGACAGGGTTTTGCCATGTTGGCCAGGCACGTCTCAAACCCCTAACCTCAGGTGATCCACCTGCCTTGGCCTCCCAAAGTGCTGAGATTACAGGTGCAAGCAACCGCACCCAGCCCCTAAAGAGATCTCTTGTGATTTATATTAAATTATACAACTACTTCAGAATTATTGCTTTATAGGAATACTGAGAAAAATGAAATCTATTTCTGAATTGGGACACCAGGATTTATTAGTGAATAGTGATAAACACTCATAAATGTTACACAATCAACACTGTAAGATTTTGAACATCAAAGATAGAGAACCCTATAAAAGCACTAGTTAGTAGTGAAATATTTTTATTTTTTGTTTTGTTTTGAGACAGTCTTGTTCTGTCACCCACGCTGGAGTGCAGTGGCATGACCTTGGCTCACTGCAACCTCTGCCTCAGCCTCCCGAGTAGCTGGGATTACAGGTGCCCACCAGTATGTCCAGCTAATTTTTGTATTTAGTAGAGATGGGGTTTCACCATCTTGGCCAGGCTGGTCTTACACTCCTGACCTCACGATCCACCTGCCTAGGCCTACCAAAGTGCTGGAATTACAGGTGTGAGCCACCATGCCTGGCATTCTCTTTTTTTTTTTTCTTTGAGACAGGGTCTTGCTCTGTCTCCCAGGCACCTGGAGTACAGTGGCGAGATCTTGGATCACTGTGGTCTCAAGTGATCCTCCTACTTCAGCCTCACAAGGAGCTGGGACCACGAGCTTGCACCACCATACCCAGCTAATTTTTAAAATTTTATGTAGACACAGGGTTTCACCATGTTGCCCAGGCTGGTCTCGAACTCCTGGGCTCAAGCAATCCATCTGCACCAGCCTCTCAAAGTGCTGGGATTACAGAACTGAGCCACTGCGCCCTAATGAATTTTTATTGAAATGTCTGATAGTATCCTCAGAATTACTACCACCAAAGGACACACAGTTACTTCATAAGTGCCACTCAAGTTAACCAACACTGCAAGTTAAGCAATCATTTTGTCAGAACTTAGCAGAAATTGAAAAAAAAAAAAAAAAAAAAGCACTGGAGTTATAAGAAGTAGAACTAAGTGAAGGAACCAAAAATAGCTGTTATCATGGCAGCAGCTGAGAACAGAGCTGGCCTCACCAATTTTTCGATGAAATCATCAACCGCTTGCCCAGCCTTCACCAGGAGGATGATCCGCCGGGGCTTCTTCAGCTTGGAGACCATCTCTTTCAGGGACTGAGCACCCACCACTTTGGTTCCCTTTGCCTCATTGGCCAAGAAATCATCAACTTTGGAGACGGTCCTATTAAAAGCACAGACCTAGAAGGACAAAAGGCCTGAGTAGGAGATCCAGGACACTGAAGACTTTCAGACTGTAGCCCAAGTAACAATGACACTTCCATTCGGCCCAAGTTCTGGGGAGGTCAGGCCTGCCTTTGCCTTTTCCTCCTTCAGCTGTGGGAGGATCACTGTTAAGTTATGTCACCTCAGTAGGATGAAACGGCAGAGAACCGAGGCGAAGGTCAACTGCCCCTGGCATGTCAGGTAGAGTCCACAGGTAACCTGTTAGGACTCAGAATCAAATCCAGGAACTGGTCAGTTCCACAGGAGGCTCTATCTGTTGTTCCTGATCATCCTGGCGCCTAAGCCACTTTAGCATTTAGAAGAAACATTTTCACTCTCCCCAGAACTCTTATCAGGCAATCAAGTTAGAGCTCTACACAGCCAGCAGGGGTTCTCCTTCCCCGCCCTTCGTCTCTACTTAAGACACTGATCCGTTTATTCGGGCTGTGAACCTCACTGACCCACACGCACACTCCGCAAGACTAAGTTCCGGGTCGGCCCGCCCCGCCCACGCCTACAGGGTGCTTCTCCTTTCCATACAAAAATGCCACGGGCAGCAACCGGGCGCGTTGGCAAAGCGCGGCCAGGAGACTCGTGAGCTCCCAGACCCATCGCCGGCCTCGGCTAGGGCGCCCGGGAACCAGAGAGAAGACAATGCGCCCGCGCGGCTTACCACAAAGCCGTGGTCATTCATGTTCAAAATTAAGTTCTGGCCCATGACGGCCAATCCGATCAGCGCGATGTCAGCTCTGGAAGGATAGAAACAGAACAAAGGAGTCAGCGCCGCTCGACGCGCGGCAACCCAGCGGCCCGGCCCTCCCCGGTTCGGCCGTGACTGGGGTCTGCACTTTCCTCCGCGCCTCCCGCGGACGCCGCCGAAGCCGGGTGCGCACGCTGCAGAGCCTCTGCCCGGCAGGCGGCCCCCAGCTCCGCCCTGGCGCCCGGCTCCGGCTGGCACGCTTCCCGCAGGTGTCCCCGCTGGGTCAGCGAGGCCTGGCCGCGCCTCCTCCCTAGCCCTCGAAGGTACCCGCCCCGCCCCGAGCCGGCGCGGCCGAGTTCAGGGGGTCGGGCCCGCGGGTAAGGCCGGGGTCCCGGGGCACCAGGTGGGCTCCGGCGACCCTCAGGGCAGAAGGCGTCCAAAAGAACGAGGCAAATCCCGCTCCACGGAGAGTTCCCCGCAGGCCGAGGTCGAGGCCGAGCCTGGCTGCCCATGGCGAGTCACTCACTGGGCCATGGCGGCGGACAGAGCAGAAAAACCGAAGAGCGGCGAGGCGCCGAGGGCGAGTGAGGGAGAGACCCGCGGCGGCTCACTACCAAGACTGCGGCCGCTCACGCCCGGCTTTCCAGCGCCGGCCAATCGAATGGAAGGGGCGGAGTTGCGAAGCCATACTATTGGCTCTCTCCGACGCCTGTTAGACCACCCGAGGCAACTGGGCACGCCCACTCCCAGGGGCCTGATCAGTAGAGCGCCGAGACCTCGATTACATTGCCCTGGCCAGGCTCGGGGCTCCCCGCCCGCGCGGAGATTTCCGCCACGCCTCGGTACAAAGCGGGAGCTCCGGCTACACCTTGGTCCTACAGGCCCTCCGCCTGGCGTGGCCGTAGCCATAGCAACCCACGCAGGAACCGCGCTTTACAGTTTACCAGGCACTCGGACGACTCTTGTGCGACCGTCCATCGCTCCTTCCTCGGGTCACTGCGGTACCCCGTGCGGGGTCCGCGCCATGTCCCTTTGCTCCGGGGCAGGGGCCGGGTGGGCTCGTCCAGCCCTGTGCGCGCTCGGAGTGGGGCAGGGGAAGGCTGAGCCTCAGGGCGACCCTGCTTTGGGGCCGTGCGACTACTCTCTGCGGGTGATGAGACCCGGGCACGGGCAGCGCAGGCGGTGTTTCTACTGCTCGGAGTGTGGTGGGGCCAGGACTTGAGTCTTTTGACCCAGGCCCGGAGATCACGGCAGTGAACCCCTTCTCATTTTGCAGAGGCCATGTGACCCGCGAGGTGGACCAGGTTAAATGCAGAAGCAGATAATGGAAATTTAACCGTCTTAAGCCACACATTAAAGAGATCTGCAAAGTTGCCAAGCAGCGCTAGCTCATCTTACCGAGTCCTTCGTGCTAGGAGGAAATTGTTGTTCAAAAGTGTATGAGTTCTAGATTTTTTTTTTTTTTTTTTAGACGGAGTCTCGCTCTGTCACCCAGGCTGGAGTGCAGTGGCGCGATCTCGGCTCACGGCAACCTCCGCCTCCTGGGTTCAAGCGATTCTCCTGCCTCAGTGTCCCGAGTAGCTGGGATTACAGGCGTCCTCCACCACACTTAGCTAATTTTTGTATTTTTAGTAGAGATGGGGTTTCACCATGTTGGCCAGGATGGTCTCGATCTCCTGACCTTAGGTGATCCACCCGCCTCGGCCTCCCAAAGTGCTGGGATTACAGTGTGAGTCACCGCACTAGGCAAACGGGAACTTGTGTTTGGCATTTGGTACTTATCTATCTTTCGTATGGAAAGGACTGAAAAGAGAGGCAGCAATCACAGTGGAAAACTAGGACCAAATCAAACATTTCTCTTACTTCTTTGTGAAAGCATCTGGAGAAAGAGAACAGCAACTTTGTGGCTTCCTGCAACACTCCTGAGAATTCCCATAGTTCACACTCAGCTGTTAAATACACATCCATGACTCGAGGTGTTTGGTATGGAAAAAATTCCCATTTGACAATCACATACTCATGAATTGGGTAATCATAGTATATCTTATCTTCCTGATCCAAACCGGTATCATCCCAAGCATCTTATCCTCTTCCCCACAGTTAATACCTCTATTCTACATTCCTTTGGGAATAGGGTGCCCCAGCACATCCTGTTACAAATACTTTCTTTTTTAACTTGAGACGAATCTCACTCTGTTGCTCAGGCTGGAGTGCAATGGTGCAATCTCGGCTCACTGCAACCTCTGCCTCCTAGGTTCAAGCAATTCTCCTGCTTCAGCCTCTGGCGTAACTGGGACTACAGACATGCACCACTACACCCGGCTAATTTTTGTATTTTTGGTAGAGAGGGTTTCACCATGTAGGTCAGGCTGGTCTCGAACTCCTGATCTCAGGTGATCCACCCGCCTCAGCTTCCCAAAGTGCTGGAATTACAGTGTGAGCCACCGCACCCAGCTACAAATACTTTTCATTTTTCCACAGCATCCCAGTACAATGTCCAGAAATGTGGACCTCAGCCCGAGCTTAAGTCCAAGGAGTTGGTCAGTTAGACTGAGCCAGGGTGGAGAAACGGCCCTTTCTCTGTAGATCCCTAGCCCAGATGATACATTTTACCTGGAAAGACAAGCTCTGGGCCAGACACAGTGGCTCTAGCCTGTAATCTCAGCACTTTGGGAGGCTGAGGTGGGTGGATCACTTGAGGTCAGGAGTTCGAGACCAGCCTGGCCAACATGATGAAACCATTTCTACTAAAAATACAAAAAATTAGCCAGGCGTGGTGGCAGACACCTGTAATCTCAGCTACTGGGGCACCTGAGGCAGGAAAATCACTTGAACCCAGGAGGCGGAGGTTGCAGTGAGCCAAGATTGCAGCACTGCACTCCAGCCTGGGAAACAAGAGCAAAACCTCATCTCAAAAAAAAAAAAAAAGACAAGCTCTGCAGTCTCTTCTCCACAGTACGCCCTCTTGTCCTAGTCCCACTATATTCCAGAGACCCCAAACCCTTTTTTGGTTCCAGAACAAGGCCTAAGTAGCTGTTGTACTTGCCTTTCACCTGGTTGAGTCCTGCCAGCTGCAGCCTTAGCTCACAGGCTTCCCCTACTTTCTCAGGCAGATTTAGGTGCCTCTTCCATGTGCTCTTAGCACAGTGCTTGTTTACATCTCACTCATTAGACCGTCACGTATGAGAGGTCAGGGAACGCGTCTGTCTTGCCCATTATACTTCTCTCACCTTCCATAATCCTTGCACATGGCAGATGGCCACTAACTGTTGCTGTTTATACCAGTTTGTTCGTTTTTTTTGAGATGGAGTCTTGCTCTGTTGCCCAGGCTGGAGTGCAGTGGCACAATATTGGCTCACTGCAACCTCCACCTCCCAGGTTCAAGCTCTTCTCCTGCTTCAGCCTTCCAAGTAGCTGAGACTACACACCCGTTACCACACCCAGCTAATTTTTGTATTTTTAGTAGAGACAGGGTTTCATCATGTTGGCCAGGATGGTCTCGATCACCTGACTCTGTGATCTGCCCACCTTGGCCTCCCAAAGTGCTAGGATTATAGGTGTGGGCCACCACACCCGGTCTATACCAGTTTTTAAAGAGGGGCATCGTTCATCCCAATTGGTTTGAAATAGTTCTACTTCACACTTGTCTTTTTTTGTTGTTGTTGTTTTGAGACAAAGTCTCACTGTCACCTAGGCTGGAGTGCAGTGGTGTGATCCCGGCTCACTGCAACCTCCATTTCCCGGGTTCAAGTGATTCTCCTGCCTTAGCCTCCCAAGTAGCTGGGAGTACAGGCGCCCGCCACCATGCCTGGCTAATTTTTAAAAATATTTTTGTAGAGACGGGGTTTCACTATGTTGGCCAGGCTGGTTGGGAACTCCTGACCTCGTGATCTGCCCGCCTTGGCCTCCCAAAGTGCTGGGATTATAGTCGTGAGCCACTGCACGTGGCCCACACTTGTCTTTTTTTTAAAGACACAGGTCTCGCTCTGTATCCCAGGCTGCAGTGCAGTGATATGATCACAGCTCCCTGCACCCCCGAACTCCTGGGCTCAAGCGATCCTCCCACCTCAGCCCCCCTGAATAGCTAAGAACCAAGGTGCTTGCCATCACACTGGCTATTTTTTTTTTGTTGGGAGGGGGTGTGGTAGAGACAGGGTTTTGCTATGTTGCCCAAGCTGGTCTCAAGTCATCCTCCTACCTCAACTTCCCAAAGTGTTTGGGATTACAGGCACGAGCCACTGCACCTGGACCGCACCTGTCTTCCTGCTTAGCTATTAATTGTAATCTCTTTCATTCTCAAAATTGTTCTGGTTTGGATAACAAATTATATTGGCAACCTACTTTGTTTTTAATTTTTTTAAAGACAAGGTCTTTGTTCTGTTGCCCAGGCTGGAGTGCACTGGCATGATCATAGCTCACAGCAGCCTTGAACTCCTGAGGTCGAGCAATCTAGCCTCAACTTCCTGAGTAGCTAGGACTACAGGCATGCACCACCGTGCCCGGCTAAGACATCCTACTTTAAAATATGTCAAACTTCACAGCACAATTCTTTTTAAAAAAATACAGATTTAATGAGATGATTTACATGTCATAGAATTCAAACATTGTAAGTATACATTTGGATGATTTTTAGTTAATTTACACTGTTGTGTAGCCATCACCATAATCCACTTTTAGGAGACTTCCCTCACCCCAAAATGTTCCCTTGTGTCTATTTGTAGTCAGTCTCTGCTCTCACCCCCAGCCAACCTCTGATCTACTTGGCATAGTTTTGCCTTTTCCAGAAATGTCACCGAAATGGAACACTATGTAATTTTTTGGCCTGGCTTCTTTCACTTAGCATGATGTTTCTGAGGCTCCTCTGTGTCGTTATAGATATCAGTAGTTTGTTCCTTTTCATTGCTGACTGGTATTCCATTGTGCAATTATATCATAATTTACTTATCCATTTATCTGTTGATACACATTTGGATTGTTGGTAGTTTGGGGAATAAACAGATGTTTTGAATCAATGTACAAATTGTTGTTTTCATTTCTTTTGGACATATACTTCGGAGTGGATTGCTGGGTTGTAAGGTAAGTTTAACTTTTTAAGAAACTGCTGGCCAGGTGTGGTGGCTCATACCTGTAATCCTAGCACTTTGGGAGGTCGAGACAGGTGGATCACTTGAGCCCAGGAGTTCAAGACCAGCCTGGGCAATATGGCGAAATCCCGTCTCTACTAAAAGTACAAAAACTGAGGTGGGAGGATCACTTAAACCTGGGGAGGTCAAGGCTGCAGTAAGCCATAATCATGCCACTGCACTCTAGCCTGGGTGACAGAGTGACACCCTGTCTCAAAAAAAAAAAAGACAGAAAAACTTTCTTTTTGTTTTTTGAGATGGAGTCTCGCTCTGTTGCCAGGTTGGAGTGCAGTGGCTCAATCTTGGCTCACTGCAACCTCCGCCTCCTGGGTTCAAGCAATTCTCCTGCCTCAGCCTCCTGAGTAGCTGGTACTACAGGTATGTACCACCACGCCCAGCTAATTTTTGCTTTTTTAGTAGAGACGGGGTTTCACCATGTTGGCCAGGATAGTCTCGATCACCTGACTGTGATCTGCCCGCCTTGGCCTCCCAAGGTGCTGGGATTACAGGCGTGAGCTCCCGTGCCTGGCTGCAACTCTAAACTATTTCTAAAGTGGCTGCACCACTTTTCATTTCTACAACGTATGAGGGTTTGTTTCTCCATATCCTCCCAACACGTAGTATGGTCTGTCTTTGCGATTACACCCATCCTACTATGTAATACTGATAGCTCATTGTGGCTTTAATTTGTATCTCCCTAATGACTAATCATGATGAACATTCTTTTTTTTCTTTTTTCTTTTTGAGATGGAGTCTTGCTCTGTTGCCAGGCTGGAGTGCAGTGGTGCAATCTCGGCTCATTGGGTTCAAGCAATTCTTCTGCCTCAGCCTCCCAAGTAGCTGAGATTATAGGCATGCACCACCACACCCCGCTAATTTTTGTATTTTTAGTAGAGATGAGATTTCATCATGTTGGCCACGATGGTCTCGATCTCCTGACCTTGTGATCCACCTGCCTCGGCCTCTCAAAGTGCTGGGATTACAGACGTGAGCCACTGCTCCCGGCCCAATGATGAACATATATCCAAGTGTTTATCAGCTATTCATATATTCTTTTTTTTTTTTTTGAGACAAAGTCTCATTCTTATCTTCCAGGCTGGAGTGTAATGGTATGACCTCTGCTCACTGAAACCTCCACCTCCCAGATTCACGTGATTCTCCTGCCTCAGCCTCCTGAGTAGCTGGGATTACAGGCACCCACCACCATGCCCGGCTAATTTTTGTATTTTTAGTAGAGACTGGGTTTCACCGTGTTGTCCAGGCTGGTTTCAAACTCCTGACCTCATGATCTGACCACCTCAGCCTCCCAAAGTGCTGGGATTACAAGCATAAGCCCTATGTCTGCGTCTGGCCTGATATAAAACTTTTAACTAACTAAAAAAAAAAAAAGAAGAAAAAAAAACTGTTAACTAAATCCCATACTTTATTCCAATGACAGCTTTTCTCATGGGCATGGCAGCTCATGCCTATAATGCCAGAATTTTGGGAGGCTGAGGTAGGAGGATCTCTTAAGCCCAGGAGTTGGAGACCAGCCTGTACAACATAGTGAGACCCCCTTCTCTACATTAAAAAACAAAAATTAAAAATAAAACTAGGCAGGTGTGGTGGGGCATGCCTGTAGTCCCAGCTACTCAAGAGGGTTGGGTGGGAAGACTGCTTAAGGCTGGGATGTTGAGGCTGCAATGAGCCAGGATGGACCACTGCACTCCAGCCTGAGTGACAGAGCCAAGACACTGTCTCAAAAAAAAAAAAAAAAAAAAAGTCCACACCTGCACCTGTAATCCCAACACTTTAGGAGGCTGAGGCAGGCAGATCACTTGAGCCTAGGAATTTGAGACCAGCCTGGCCAACCTGGCGAAACCCCGTCTCTACTAAAAATTCCAGCTACTCAGGAGGCTGAGGCAGGAGATTTGCTTGAACCTGGGACAGGGCGAGACTCCATCTTAAAAAAAAAAAAGTGTCATTTACAGTAACATCACAAGAATAAAATATTTGGAATAAAATATTGAATTTCATAAAAGAAGTGCAAAGCCTATACACACAAAACCACAAAACATTAATTACAGATCTAAAGACATTATAGCATGTTAATGGATTTGCAAGACTCAATATTACAGTGGCGCTTCTCAGCTCACTGCAACCTCTGCATCCCAAGTTCAAGCAATTCTCCTGCCTCAGCCTCCTGAGTAGCTGGGATTACAGGCACGTGCCACCACATCTAGCTAAGTTTTGAATTTTTGAATTTTTTTTTTTTAGTAAAGATGGCGTTTTACTATGTTGGCCAGGCTGGTCTCGAACTCATGACCTCAGGTGATCTGCCTGCCTCAGCCTCCCAAAGTGCTGGGATTACAGGTGTGAGCCACTGCACCCGGCCTCAATGTCGTTTTGTTTTTGAGACAGACTCTCACTGTGTCACCCTGGCTGGGTGCAATGGCACAATCTCAGCTCTCTGCAACCTCCGCCTCCCAAGTTCAAGCAGTTTTCCTGCCTCAGCCTCCCAAGTAGCTGGGATTACAGGCATGAGCCAGTGTACCTGGCGAGAATGGCACTTTCTTAATTTCGTTTTCAGATTGTTCATTATTGGAACACAGAAATGTAATTTTTGTCTATTGACCCTGTATCCTGAGACCCTGTCATCTGCAGTCATATCATCTGTGTATAGTTTTTTTTTTTCCTTTCAATCTGTATGTCCTTTATTTTCCTTGTCTATTGTACTTACTGGCTACAATCTTCAGTACAATGTTGATATGGTGAGAAGAAACATATTTGCCTTGTTTCTAATCATAGAGGAAAAGCATTGTTTTTCACCATTAAATATGATGTTAGGGAATTTCTCTTTTTTTTTTTGGAGACAGAATCTTACCCTGTTGCCCAGGCTGGAGTATGGTGGTGCCATCTTGGCTCACTGCAACCTCTATCTCCCAGGTTTAAGCGATTCTCCTGCCTCAGCCTCCTGAGTAGCTGGAACCACAGGCATGCACCACCACACCAGGCTTTTTGTATTTTTAGTAGAGATGGGGTTTCACCATGTTGGCCAGGCTGGTCTCAAACTCCTGACCTCAAGTGACCCACCCATCTTGGCCTCCAAAAGTGCTGGGATTACAGATGTGAGCCACTGTGCCTGGCTCTGTTTTTTTCTTTTCTATTCCTAACATGTTTAGAGTTTTTGTCATTTTGTTTTTGTTTTTGAGACAGGGTCTCACTGTTGCCCAGCCTGGAGTGCAGTGGTGTGAACCTGGCTTGCTTACTGCAGCCTCAAACTCCTGGGTTTAAGTGATCCTCTCACTTCAGCCTCCTGAGTAGCTGGTGGAACTACAGATGTGCCCCACCATGCTTTGCAATTAAAAATTTTTTTTTTTTTAGAGATGGGGCCTTACCATATTGCCCAAGCTGGTCTCAAACTCCTGGGCTCAAGCAATCCTCCCATCTTAGCTTCCCAAAGTATTGGGATTACTAAGGCTGTGAGCCACTGTGCCCGGCCTATCAGGAATTTTCCATTGTCTATTCTTCCTTTCAATTCTATGTTTTTGAGACTCTAATACTCTAATATTATTAGTGTATATATTTATAATGGCTATATCTTACTGATAAATTGATGTAGCCATCATCATCATAAAATATTCCTTTATGTTTCTTTTTTTGAGATGGAGTCTCAGTCACCCAGGGTGGAGCGCAATGGTGCATTCTCAGCTCACTGCAACCTCCGCCTCTCAGGTTCAAGAAATTCTCCAGCCTCAGTTTCCCGAGTAGCTGGGATTACAGGCACGTGCCACCACGTCCAGCTAATTTTTTTGTATTTTTAGTAGAGACGGGGTTTCACCATGTTGGCCAGGCTGGTCTCAAACTCCTGACCTCAGGTGATCCACCTGTCTCGGAAAAGTGCTGGCATTACAGGCGTGAGCCACCGCACCCAGCCTCCTTTATGTTTCTAATAATATTTTCTTAAAGTCTGTGCTGAGTTAAATGTATGCAGGAAGAACTTGGGGATAAAAGACAGTATTCACTGGTATTCATATAGCTATTCCTGCTCTCTTGTGATTATTGTTTGCATGGTATATCTTTTTTCATTCTATTTGTGTTTTTGAATCTAAAGGATCTCTTGTAGATAGCATATAGTTGAATCTTGCTTTTTTATACAGTTTGACAGTCTGTGTGCTTTGGGGTATTTAGTCCATTCATGTTTAATGTAATTGTGATGTCTCGTATCTTTTTTGGTCATTTCCTTTTTTTTTTTTTTTTTTAGACTGAGTCTCACTCTGTCGCCCAGGCTGGAGTGCAGTGGCTTGATCTTGGTTCACTGCAACCTCCGCCTCCTGTGTTCAAGCAATTCTCCTGTCAGCCTCCCGAGTAGCTGGGATTACAGGTGTGCCACCATGACTGGCTAATTTTTGTATTTTCAGTAGAGAGAGGTTTTCACCATGTTGGCCAGGCTGGTCTTGAACTCCTGAACTCAGGTGATCTGCCTGCCTTGACCTCCCAAAATGCTGGAATTACAGACGTGAGCCACCATGCCTGGCTTCTTTAACCCCTTCTTTCTGTTACAGTTGTGTGTGTGTGTATGCATTATTCTATCCCAGTTGAAGGGATTAAAAAAGTTGGTTTTTTTTTCCTTTTAGTTATTGTTTGAGTTACTTCCTGTGTGGTTGTCTAGGGATTGCAGTATGCAGCTTTAACTTATTACAATGTATTTCAGCTCAATACTGAAAATTGTGGTAGAATGCAGTAACTTCATTACCCTTCCCTTGCTCTTCCTTTGTGCTATGGCTCGATCATGGCTCACCATAACCTCCGCATCCCAGGTTGAAGTGATTCACCTGTGTCAGCCTCTCAAGCTGGGATTACAGGTGCCTGCCACCATAGCTGGCTAATTTTTTTGTATTTTCAGTAGAGATGGAGTTTCACTATGTTGGCCAGGCTGGTCTCAAACTCCTGACCTCTGACCTCGTGATCCGCCTGCCTTGGCCTCCTAAAATGCTGAGATTACAAGTGTGAGCCACTGCGCCTGGCCTAAACAACCTTGTTGTTGTTGTTGTTGTTGTTTTGAGATGGAATCTTGCTCTGTCGCCCAGACTGGAGTGCAATGGCATGATCTTGGCTGACTGCAACCTCTGCCTCTTGGGTTCAAGCAATTCTTCTGCCTCAGCCTCCCAAGTAGTTGGGATTACAGGCACCCACCAGCATGCCTGGCTACTTTTTGTATTTTTAGTAGAGACGGGGTTTTGCCATGTTGGTCAGGCTGGTCTTGAACTCCTGACCTCAGGTGATCCACCTGCTTCGGCCTTCCAAAGTGCTGGGATTACAAGTGTGAACCACCATGCCCAGCCAACAACCTTGCTTTTTAAAAAATTAAAAAAGAGAGAAAAATATAAAGTATAAAAAAGAAATATATAGTGTTTTACATTTAGCTGCCTTTATCATTCTAGTGCTCTATTCCTTCTGGTGAATCCAAGATGGTGTTCTATTGTCCTTTTCTTTTAGGCTGAAGGATTTCCTTTAGTACTTCTTTTAGGACAGGTCTGTTAGCAATCATTCTCTTATTCTCACTTTTTAAAAATCTCAGAATGCCTTTATTTCACCATTTTTTTTTGACAGGGTCTTGGTCTGTCACCCAGTCTGGAGTGCTGTGGTATGAACATGGCTTACTGCAATTCCAACCTCATGGGCTCAAGCAGTTCTCCCACTTCAGCCTTCCAGGTAGCTAGGACCACAGGTGCATGCCACCGTGCCTGGCTAATTTTTAAATTTTTTTCTGTAGAGATGGGATCTCACCATGTTGCCCAGGCTAGTCTGTACTCCTGGGCTCAAGCAATCCTCCTGCTTCAGACTCCCACACTGCTGGGACTACAGGTGTGAGCCACTGGGCCCAGTCTCGCCCTCACTTTTGAAGGCTAGTTTTGCTGGATATAAAATTCTTGCATGATTGTTGTTTCTTCCTTTCAGCACATTGAATATTCACTGCAGTGGCTTTGGGCCTTTACTGTTTCTGATGAGCAGTCAACCTTTTTTTTTTTTTTTTTTGGCAGAGACAGAGTGTTTCTTTGCTGCCCAGGCTGGGGTACAGTGGTGTAATCACAGCTCACTGCAGCCTAAACCTCTTGGGTTCAAGCAATCCTTCCATTTCAGCTCCCAAAATGGGTGGGGCTACAGGTTCATGCCACCATGCCTGGCTAATTTTTAATTTTTTTGTAGAGACAGGGTCTCCCTTTGTTTCCCAAATTGGTTTCATACTCCTGGGCTCAAGTGGTCCTCCCACCTCAGCCTCCCAAAGTGCTGGAATTATAGGTGTGAGCCACTGTGCCCGGTCAGAATAGTCAACCGTTAATCATATTGCCATTCTCCTGTGCATGATGAGTTGTTTTTCTGTTTTGAAAACTGTCCCTTTCAATTGGTTCTCAGCAGTTTAATGATGTGGATCTTTTTGTGGTTATCCTATTGGGGCTCATAGAATTAAATTAGTAAATTAGTGTCCTTTGAAATATTTAGGGGTTTTGGTCACAAATCCTTCAAATAATTTTTTCTTCCCTTTCTCTTCTTTCCTTTTAGAACTCTTATTTCAATGTGTGGGTGCACTCTGTTCAGACTTTTTTTTTTTTTTTGGAGATGGAGTTTCACTCTGTCACTCAGACTGAAGTGCAGTGGTGTGATCTTGGCTTACTGCAACCTCCACCTCCCAGGTTAAAGCAATTCTCCTGTCTCAGCCTCCTGAGTAGCTGGGATTACAGGCATGTGCCACCACACTCAGCGTATTTTTGTATTTTTAGTAAAGACAGGGTTTCACCAATGTTGGCCATGGCTGGTCTTGAACTCCTGACCTCAAGTGATCTGTCTACCTTGTCCTCCCAAAGTGCTGGGATTACAGGCGTGAGCCACCACACCCAGCTCAGATTTTTTTTTTTTTGACACAGGGACTCACTCTGTCACCCAGGCTGGGGTGCAATGTTGTAATCATAGCTCACTGCAGTCTTGAACTCCTGGACTTAAGCAAGCCTCCCATCTCAACCTCCCAAGCTGTTGGGACTACAGGTGCACACCACCATGCCTGGCTTTTTTTTTTTTTTTTTTTAAATTAGAGACAAGATCTCTCTATGTTGCCCAGGCTGGTCTCAAAGTCCTGGACTCAAGCAATCCTCCCACCTTGGCCTCTCAAAATGCTGGGATTACAGGTGTGAGCTACCACACCCAGATATTTGTTATTCTTCAGTTTTTAGCTTGACTTCCTGAGGGTTGCCTTGTGTCTCCATAACTTAGTAGCCAAAGATTTGGGAAGAGGCTGTGCTCAGACACTTTGGCCCACCTGTGTGGGTTGGCCGTGCATTCAGGGATCACCTAGTTCTTAAAAAAAAAAAAGTCTCCCTCGGCTTTTTTTTTTTTGAGACGGAGTTTCGCTCTTATTGCCCAGGCTGGAGTGCAATGGTGCGAGCTCTCCCTCTGCCTCCTGGGTTTAAGTGATTCTCCTGCCTCAGCTCCCGAGTAGCTGGGATTACAGGTGCCTGCCACCATGCCTGGTTAATTTTTTGTATTTTTAGTAGAGACAGGGTTTCACCGTGTTGGCCAGGCTGGTCTTGAGTTCCTGACCTCAGGTGATCCACCCGCCTTGGTCTCAAAAAGTGCTGAGATTACGGGTGTGAGCCACCACACCTGGCCTCCCTTGGCTTTTAATTTCTTTTCTTTTTTTTTTTTTGAGATAGAGTCTCACTCTATCGCCTAGGATGGAGCGCAGCAAAGCGATCTTGGCTCACTGCAACTTCTGCTGCCTGGGTTCAAGTGATTCTCTTGCCTCATCCTCCTGAGTAACTGAGATTACAGGTGTGCACTAACATGGCTGGCTAATTTTTGTATTTTCAGTAGAGACGGGTTTTTGATGTGTTAGCCAGGCTGATCTTGAACTCCTGACCTCAGGTGATCTGCCCACCTTGGCCTCCTAAAGTGCTGGGATTATAGGTATGGGTCACTGCACCAGGTTCTCCTTTGGCTTTTAATTTCTATGGGGCTTTCTGAAGTGTCATCTGTGTACATGGCTGGTTTTCCAGCCAGCCAGCGACATGCTGAGGCCCTGTCTAATCCTTCTGTGGCATTCTCATTTCCAGAGTCTCCTCTTAAATTTCTAGCTAGTCTGCTAATTGTTTGAGATCTCAGGCTAGTAAGCTGTGGGTTTTTCCCATTTACTTCTCAACAAATTTGCTACTTTTAGCTGATAAAATAGTACACTTCTCCTCTGTCCCAAATATCCCAGCCCTGTTACCCACAAACGCAATCAAGTTTACCCCAAGTCTGACGTGGTTAAGACTGTTCTTGCCAATGGAGAGGGGTTGGGGGGAAGGGGACCAGTACTGGGAGCAGTCCCAGGCAAGAGGGGAGCAGATCTCTGCTTCTATTACCTAGCACTTTTCTTTTTCTTTCTTTTTTTTTTTTTGATATGGAGTTTCGCTCTTATTGCCCAGTCTGGAGGGAGGTGATGTGATCTCAGCTCACCACAAACTCTGCCTCCTGAGTTCAAGCAATTCTCCTGTCTCCCAAGTAACCAGAATTACAGGCATGCACAACCATGCCTGGCAATTTTTTGTTTGTAATTTTAGTAGATTCGGGGTTTCAGCATATTAGCATGGCTGGTCTTGAACTCCTGACCTCAGGTGATCTACCCGCCTTGGCCTCCCAAAGTGCAGGGATTACAGGTGTGAGCCACTCTTTTTCTTATTATTCATTATTATTTTTTGTAGAGACAGGGTCTTGCTTTGTTGCAAAGGCTGCCCTTGAACTCCTGGCCTCCAGCAATCTCCCCACCTTGGCTTCCCAAAGTGCTGGGAGATTACAGGTGCAAGCAACGATGCCCAGCCAGTTTTTTCCCAAGAATAAATGCTTCTTAATTTGCCTGCCTTTGGCTGATTTCCAGAACCTTTAAATATTTTTGATACATGTTTTTTCCAATTTTATGTTTGTTTATTTTTGTAGAGGGCATTCCGTATTCTCTTCACACTGCAACAGCCAGCAGGCCATCCACAGCACCATCATTATCCTTTTGTCTGTAGTTAAGGACTTCCTCCTGAGTCCACCAGAAAGTAGTCAGGGTCTGTGGGCTTTTACTGAAGGCCCTGAGCACAGGCATGCTACAGTAACAGATCTGTGCTGGGTGCTGCCTCTACTGGCACTTGTCTTTCACAGGCTGGATTTGGGACCTCTGCCTTATAGCAAGTAAGGAGACTGAGGATCAGAAAATGTAGAGAGAAGCCTCAATAAAAAGGATGAAAGGGCCAGGCACGGTGGCTTACGCCTGTAATCCCAGCACTTTGGGAGGCTGAGGTGGGAGGATCACCTGAAGTCAGGAGTTTGATTCCAGCCCCGGCTAATAGGATGAAACCCCATCTCTACTAAAATTACAAAAATTAGCTGGGCGTGGTGGCACGCCCTGTAGTCCCAGCTACTCGGGCGGCTGAGGCATGAGAATTGCTTGAACCCAGTGGGGGCAGAGGTTGCAGTGAGCCGAGATCAGTACGTCTCCAAAAAAGGACAAAAGGACTGAAAGCCTCCTCAAACTCCTGCCCTGCCCCAGAGGCTCACAGCAGTCCTCAGGCTGCTTGATGAGTGGGATGCCACTGCCTGCCTGTCCCGATTCCTTCCCAGGGTGGGCACCGCAAAATGAGCTAATGTCCATGAAAGTTCCTTGCAAACTTCAGACTGCTCCACAATTTTTATATGCCATTATTAATATTCTCTAATCTGACAAAGAAACTCAGCTCAGAGAAGTTGAACTTCCAGCTAGTTAGTGGCAAGTCTACCTGCTGGGCTGAGCCTGGCATTCTTTCACAATAGGTTTAGCAGGACATGGTCATGGATTCTCTCAGTGACTGTGCTCCCAGTGAACCTGGGTATATCTGCATTTTAGAGATGCTTAATTGACCTTCGATGGGAAGCTGGGTTTTGGAGAACAAACAGTACTTGCAGAAATTTCACAAGTAGAACTTTACACAATGGCTCCCTTAAGAGAACCTTGATAACAGGCATTCCTTCTAACTTTGTTGCAACTACTTCCTCTTTCTATGGGGCTCAGTTACAAGGAAAGCTACCCAGACTTCATTGCAGGAACAAATTGATTGCTCTAGTCTGAGATTCAGCAAGGGAGAAATTATGCTGAGTCAATGTGACTACTTTCACCAAGTTACTAAGGGAGACATCATTTTATGCAAACATATTGCATAAAATCAATATGTATCTAATCATATAGTCCTTTTTTTCCCTTCTAATAATGTTACATGCTACACAAACTTTCCATTTCTATGTTAAGGTTCTCATCAGCAGCAAAAATATTGCTTCCCAGAATTGCTGGAAAACTACAGCAAACTGGCTTAGGAGGGCAGGGCTGGAACAAAGGCAAGTCTTCCCCTGGGAATGAACAGAATCAAGCCAGGGCGCGCTACAGCTGTGTCATGCTGACTTTTAGCTTTCAGTTTTTAGAAACTCATCAAGTGCTTGGCTTAAAATGCCTAAGAAAGTCAACACACATTATTATCCACCAGAAAAACCTTCTGGCTTGCCCTAACTCCCCAAATCCCAAATCAAAGCATAGGCTCAAGTTCTACAAAAACAGTCCTCTATGCAAATGTCCCAGGGTGGAATCCTTGTTTGACTTATGTAAGAGGGTGTGTAAAGCAACATATCAGTTAGGGCAGATTTAAAAATCCCAGGTCTGACACTCACTACTTAATTCTTGCAGCTGAACTCACATGGCCTGAATATATTTTACGTAGAAAGAGTACTTTTTTCTTTGAGATGGGGGTCTTGCCCTGTTGCCCGGGCTGGTCTGGAACTCCTGGGGTCAGAGGCATCTGCATGAAATGATGCCTTTCAAGTAGCTGGGATTTACAGGCACATGTCACTATGCCCAGCTTTTTTTTTTTTTTTTTTTTTTGAGACAGGGTCTTGCTCTGTCACCCAGGCGCCAGTGCAATGGCATCATCATAGCTCACTGTAGCCTCAAACTCCTGGGCTCAAGGGATCCTCCCACCTCAGCTTTCTGAGTAGCTGCGGCAACAGGTATGTACCACTCTGCCCAGTTAATTGTTTTGTTGTTTTTTTTTTTTTTTGTAGAGATGGGGGCTCACTAAGTTGCCCAGGCTGGTTTTGAACTCTGGCTACAAGTGATCCTCCTGCCTCAGCCTCTCAAAGTGCTGGGATTACAGGTGTAAGCCACCACGCCTGGCCTTATTATTTTTTTAAGAAACAGGTGGTTGGCCGGGCGCAGTGGCTCACACCTGTAATCCAAGCACTTTGGAGGCCAAGGTGGGTGGATCACCTGAGGTCGGGAGTTCAAGACCAGCCTGACCAACATAGTGAAACCCCATCTTTAAAAAAAAAAAGAAAGAAACAGGTGGTTCTTGCTTTGTTGCCCATGCTGGCCTTGAACTCCTGGACTCAAGCAATCCTTCCACGTCAGCTTCCAGAGTAAAAGGAGTAATTCTGGCTGGGCGTGGTGGCTCACACCTGTAATCCTAGCACTTTGGGAGGCTGAGGTGGGTGGATCACCTGAGGTCAGGAGTTCAAGACCAGCCTGGCCATCATGGTGAAACCCCATCTTGGAAAAAAAAAAAAAAAGGAGCGATTCTGAAAAAACCCAGAGGCCATATATTCCAATGCCAGAGAAGTATGCTTGTAACGTGCTCAGAATAGCTAAAATGGTCTGTGCGGGGACAAGGAGTCCCTAAGGGAAAGTGGGATATCTCCCCATCCAACCGCAAGTGGAAGAACAAGAAAAACCAGATAGAAAAGCGGCCACCTGACTTCCCAAACTATCAGCTTTGCAAGAGACATGGGGACTGACTAAGAGTGGAGTCCTAGTGAAGACCCAATCCTACATGCTCCTGGGTGAGGTCTAGTTTAGCACAACCAGCTTAACAAGCACTGATTCTGGGATGATCACCCAGTTTAAACTGTAAGTCCAGTTTCAGGAAGACATGGCCTGATGTAACCCCTAGAGCTGACATTACTTTTTTTTTTTTTGAGACAGAGTCCCACTTTGTTGCCAGGCTGGATTGTAGTGGCACAATCCCAGCTCACTGCAACGTCCGCCTCCTGGTTCCCAGTAATTCTCCTGCCTCAGTCTCCCAAGTAGCTGAGATTACAGGGACCCAACACCACGCCCAGCTAATTTTTGTATTGTTAGTAGAGACGGGGTTTTGCCACGTTGGCCAGGCTGCTCTCAAACTCCTGACCTCAAGTGATCTGCCTGCCTCAGTCTTCCAAAGTGCTGGGATTACAGGCGTGAGCCACCACACCCAGCCAGACATTAACTTTTAAGATTGAAGGGTCCCAGCAATCCAGAGGCTTGCAATGCTCCTATCACTGAGTTTCTGCAGCACTGTGGAGAAAGCAGGGTGCTCAGCTGGATCTAGGACCTACCTCTCTGCTGTGCACTGGCCCCTAGTCCCTCAGACCCACTCCACAACTCTCTCCGCCCTACTGTCTTTCCTCACTGCCAGGTTTCCCTTCCAGTTCATTTATTCCAATTAACATATACACAAGCCATGCTATTTCCCTTCTTTAAAATAAAACCCTCTCCTTTACCCCACATCCCCTTCCACTTACTTCATTTGTCTTCTCCCTTTTACAGAAAAATCTTGGAAAGAACTGTTTGTACTGTTTCACCTTCCTCTCCTCCCACTTCCCCTAGAACCTACTCCACTAAGGCACCCTCAAGCAAATGCTCTGCTCATCAATGACCTTGCTAGTGTAGAAGTACTCTTGATGCCTCCCTCCATGGGAAGTGAGCCCCATTACTGGGACGTTCCTGTGAGTCTGGAAGGATCCTGTGAGTCTGGAAGGAGCCATTAGGCGCAGACTCCCTGGCTGCTTCCTCCCTCTGTCTCCGAACCTCAGCTGCCTTCAAAGGACATATGCGCTGATTCCTCTTAACTTCTGCCACTCAAAGTGTGATCCCCACAATGGTAATACTGACATCACTTGGAAGCTTATTAGAAAAGCAGAATCTCAGGCTCCACCCAAGCCCTACTCAATCAGAACATGCATTTTAGTACGATACCCATGATTCTGGTGCACAGTGAAGTTCAAGAAGTGCTGCTCTAAACCATCTCATTCTGAAGGTCAGGCTTAGAAAATAAATCCAATGGGCTGGGCGCAGTGGTTCATGCCTGTAATCCCAGCACTTTGTGAGGCCAAGGCGGGCGGATCGTGAGGTCAGGAGTTCAAGACCAGCCTGACCAACATGGTGAAACCCCATCTCTACTAAAAATATAGAAATTAGCTGGGTGTGGTGGTCCACGCCCATAATTCCAGCTACTCAGGAGGCTGAGGCAGGAGAATCGCTTGAACCCAGGAAGCGGAGGTTGCAGTGAGCCGAGATCATGCCACTGTACTCCAGCCTGGGCAACAGAATGAGACTCCATCTAAAAAAAAAAAAAGAAAGAAATCCAATGTTCCCAGATGTAAGCCACATTCTCTAAACAGCAATTTTATCAGGAATAAGGGTGGTATTTTGGTCTCCCATCTTTTTTGTTTCTCAAGTAGTTCTGAAATTGGGAATAATTAAGAGTATTCCCTGGCTCCCTTGGACTTCCTACACCTTTCAGTTGCCAAAACCTGTGGTCCCTGCTCAGTCCTTATTGTAACCTACTGGCTGCCCTGGACGTAGCGCCCACTTCCTCAATCTTCCATGCTCTCCCACCATGGCCACTACTTGTCCTTCTGGCTGGACTGCTTTCTCTTCCCAACTTCTATGCATTGGAGCGCACCAAGCTCCAAGATGGAGTCCTTGGTTCCTGCCAGCTACATACATTCTCCAGGTCTCCTTCCCTGCCTGAGCCTCGATCTGCTGTCTTCATGCTGACAACTCCCAAATGTGTGTCTCCAGCCCCAACCACACCCCTTGAATCCCACCAGTCCAGCCAACTGTTTCATTGACTACATACTCAGGTGCATGTGTTGGCATCCGAAAGTGAACATGACTCAAATCAAATTATTTTCTTTTTTATTTTTTGAGATGGAGTCTCGCTCTGTTGCCCAGGCTGGAGTGCAGTGGCGCAATCTTGGCTCACTGCAACCTCTGCCTCCTGGGTTCAAGCGATTCTCCTGCCTCAACCTCCCAAGTAACTGGGATTATAGGCACATGTCACTGTGCCCAGCTAATTTTTGTATTTTTAGTAGAGACAGGGTTTCACCATGCTGGCCAGGCTAGTCTCAAACCCCTGACCTCGTGATCTGCCTGCCTTGGCCTCCCAAGGTGCTGGTATTACAGGCGTGAGCCACTGCGCCCGGCTTATTTTATTTTTTTTAACAGTCAGGGTCTCACTCTGTTGACCAGGCTGGAGTGCAGTGGCAAGATCACAGCTCACTGCAGCTTCCAACTCCTGGGCTCAAGTGATCCTTCTGCCTCAGCCTCCTGAGTATCTGGGACTAGTGGCATGCACCATCATACCCAGCTAATTTTTCATTTTTTGTAGAGATGGGGGGTCTCACTACCTTGCCTGGACTTGTCTTGAAGTTCTGGGCTCCAGTGACCCTCCCACCTCAGCCTCCCAAAGTGCTGGGATTACAGGTGTGACCATTCTCAGCTTTTGTTCTACCAATTGTCTTCACTTTAGGAAACTGTAATGCTGTTTTCACTCAGGCACTTAGTTACTTTTCTCCTTTCTCTCCAACTCTGCATGAAGTCTCTCAGAAAACTGTTAGTTCTAACTTCAAAATGTACCCTGAATCTGACCATATTTCTCTACCTATACTGCTACTACCTTAGTCTAAGTCACCATCCCCTCCCCTGGAATACTGGGGTAACAATCTTATTTTCCCCCTTTTTTCCTCTTGTCCCTGCCTGAGTATAAAGACTGTTTTCCACTCAGCAGTCAGAATGGTCTTTTAAAAATGCAAATAAGTGGCTGGGTACGGTGGCTCACGCCTGTAATCCCAGCACTTTGGGAGGCCAAGATGGGCAGATCACGAGGTCAGGTGATTGAGACCATCTTGGCTAACACTGTTTGAAACCCTGTCTCTACTAAAAATATACACACACACACACACACACACACAAAATTAGCTGAGCATGGTGGTGGGCGCCTGTAGTCCCAGCTACTTGGGAGGCTGAGACAGGAGAATCCTTTGAACCCAGGAGGTGGAGGCTGCAGTAAGCCAAGATTGTGCCACTGCACCCCAGCCTGGGTGACAGTGAGAGACTCTGTCTCAAAAAAAAAAAAAAAAAAAAAAACAACGCAAATAAGCCCCTGTGACTCCTGTGCTCCAAAGCCTTCAGTGGCTTCCTACTCGCTCTAAAGAAATTCCGAGTCCTCACCTAAGCCCGAAATACCCTGGTCCCTGGCTACTTTCTGACATCTTCTGTTGTGCTCCCAGTCCCTGACTCCACACCAGCGACTCTGGTATTTCTGGAACCTACTGAGGACACTGCTTCCTCAAGGTCTTCATTTCTCTACTTGGAGACCTCTTTGCCCAGGGGTTTGCATGGCTTACCCCATCCTTTAATTCCAGAGTCTGCTCAGATGTGATCTCCTAAGAGAGGCCTTCCCTGACGATGCCATCTAAAGAGATGCCTCCTTCCCACCCCTCTTTCATCCTTTTATTTAGCTGCTTTCCTCCGAAATACTTACGACTGATGTTATACATTTGTTTAATGGGAGGGCACAAGTGCATGGGCTTACTTTGTTTGCTGCTGACTTACTGCACCCAGCAGCACACCAGGCATAGGGTAGGTACTCAAATATTTGTTGAACAAATCATTGCTTTTAACCTGAGAGCTGTTCCTCCCTCCCTTCTTCTGTTTCTCCCCAAGCACCCAGGACTGTGGCCCCTGCTCATGCTCTGCTCATGATGGGGGATTGTCAAATTAAGTTGACAGGCTGAAATTTTCAAATCCCCATTTACCCTTCCTCACCCAAAAAAACCCAACACGGCCGGGCAAGGTGGTTCATGCCTGTAATCCCAGCACTTTCTGAGGCCAAGGAGAGCGGATCACCTGAGGTCAGGAGTTTAAGACTAGCGTGGCCAACATGGTGAAACCCCGTCTCTACTAAAAATATTTTAAAAATTAGCCAGGTGTGGTGGTGGACACCTGTAATCCCAGCTATTCGGGAGGCTGAGGAAGGAGGATCACTTGAACTGGGGAGGTGGAGGTTGAGGTGAGCTGAGATCATGCCATTGCACTCCAGCCTGGGCAACAAGAGTGAAACGCTGTCTCAAAAAAATAATAATAAAAACAAAAATATAAAAATTAGCCAGGTGTGGCAGTGTACGCCTGTGATCTCAGCTACTCAGGGGGCTGAGGCAGGAGAACCACTTGAACCCAGGAAGTGGAGGTTGCAGTGAGCCGAAATCGCCCCTTTGCATTCCAGCCTGGGCAACAGAGCAAGACTCTATCTCAAAAGGAAAAAAACAAAACCAACACAACACTATGGAATTACTGGAAGGCATACAAGTAGGCTTCAGGAGAAAAACAACAAATCTTCCGGCTAAAACAACCACTTACATCTTTGGAAGAAAAGTGCTTTTAAAGAAATAGCAGCATATTAGCTTTCTTGATTATATAAAAACTACCATTTTTTTTTAAGAAATTTATTTTTATTTTTATTTTTTTTAAAAGACAGGGTTTCACCATGTTGGTCAGGCTGGTCTTGAATTCCGACCTCAGGTGATCCGCCTGCCTTGGCCTCCAAAGTGCTTGGATTACAGGAGTGAGCCACTGCGCCCGGCAAAAAAATTCCATTTTGAATATCAGAAAGGAACACATAAGTGGTGATATCACGACTTCTGTCTTAGAAAGGTATTACCTTTGCAAGTCAAGAAATCTTTGTGTAATTACCTTTCAAGGGGTCCAAGAATAAATGCACATTGAGAGCCTTCTGATGCACTGGTTGTACCTTTATTATTTTTACCTCGTTCACTAATAGTTCTGTGATGCAAGGTTACCATACACAGTTAGATAATGTCTGCGTTGCACATCTAAGGCTATACAGCAAAAGAATCAGAATTAGTACAAATACAAGAACTATATTTACAGTCTGTATACTCAAGCTCCAAACATCAGATAATATTTACAAAATAAAACATGAAAATGAAAATCCAAAATTAATAATGTACATTGTTGCTAATGTGCTCAACTCCTTCACTGGGGAGAGATCAATTTGCAAAGTCTTGGTTCAAAAAGGCCACTTATGCATTATGAGTTTTGTTGTCATGTGTGAGGATGGCGACAAGAGACTTGAAATCTCAACAGACAAGTACTTTAGAGCCACAGAATCTAAGACGATGCCCTAAATTCAAGAAGCCTGATGGACTCCTCAGGTGAACTGATGGCAGAACAGGTAGAATGAAAAAAAATTAACTCAAAGACATGAAAAACAATACACAACAACCAGGGTTTGGCAAGAGACCAACCTCAGCTCAGACTTTCCATCTGAGCACAGTCGTTTGGCTGTGAGTTTTTTACGTGAATTTTATAGCAACTCTGACTTCTTCCTTTAAATGACTGGAGGCTTTTAAAGATTTTATGGGGCTCAAATACTAACTAACTTCATAAATGGCCTTTTGAACAATAGCAGCAAATAATCTCTCGGCTGATATTTCAATTTACTAAGGAAGCACAAATTAAAACATTCCTGCTACACAGTCATGGTCTGGCCACACACCAGGGTGAATCACTGGTGGACAATGTAGTGCACACGAGTTAGAGTCCTACGTAAACACATCCAGCAAACCTTCTGAGAGCAGCATCGAAACTATTCTTTTCTTTTTTTTTTTGAGACAGAGTCCCACTCTGTTGCCCAGTGCAACGGTGCAATCTCGGCTCACTGCAGCAATCTCGGCTCACTGCAGCCTCCACCCCCTGGGTTCAAGCTATTCTCCTGCCTCAGCCTCCCGAGCAGCTGGGATTACAGGCGCCTACCACCACCCCTGGCTACTTTTTTGTATTCTTAGTGGAAACAGGGTTTCACCATGTTGGCCAGGCTGGTCCAAACTCCTGACCTCAGGTGATCCACCTGCCTCAGCCTCCCAAAGTGCTAGGATTACAGACATGAGCCACCGTGCCCAGCTGAATCGTTTTTTTTTCCCCACCCCTCCCCTGAATCTTTTCTTTTTAAGGAACAGGTTAAGAATCACATTTTTAAAAGAGAACCAGAAGGAAAACTGAAAGACCCAAGTCAAACAAACAAACCCTGATTACTGTCCATTGGAACCTGGGCAGGACACCGCATGAGGGAAATGCAGAAAGAGTACCAATGGGTATGCACACTGGCGAATCCTTTCTCTGCCAATCCACTGTGCAAGTAGGTATAGCTGTATAAATATACATAGACCCAACAAAATTAAATATCCCTGTAAATTAGACAATAAGCAGCAGGCAACAAAGTCTTTGCTTTGGAATATGTGCCAGGAAAAGTCACCCTGTTTTTAGGTCCCAAGAGACAGTTTACAATTCTTTCATCTGAAATGAGCTGAAAAATCCATAAAAATAGGACCAGTTATTTGAACTCTATGTGACTGAAGGGAAAAAATATAAAATAATACTGGTTCTTAGTTGGGAACCCTCACTCCATTGCCCCTTGCCGTCAGCATATTTAACAATGAGCTGGGGCTCAGGTGCCCAGCCGCTGCCACAGGCAGCCCTGGCCTGTGCTCCTGACTAGCGCATGGGCTGGCTGGCCCTGCACAGTCTGGCCTGAGTGCTGACTGACTCCCAGGAGGGCACACAGACACAGAGATGATCTGAGCACTGGTTTGGGGTTGGTAGTGAGGCCATATTTTGCTTTGGCGGGAGAAAGGAGGATGAGAGAGGAGGAGGAGGAGGAGGAGGAGATTAGTTTTAACTAGCACTAATTTCTCTGAATTTGCATAAGAATTCTTTCTTTCCTTTTAAACTTTTTGCTTGTTTAAAGGTGTGCTTTAAGAAAATAAATAAATAAATAAAGATAGTTTTCTTAAGGGCTGAGTTTCTTAACTTTCTCACCACAACAGCAACAGCTAGAGCCTCACAAACAATTCCTGCCATAAATCTTCTCTCAGAGCTTCAAAGTGGGGATGGTTCTGTTGGGAAAGGGAGCACCCAACTTGGATGTGCTGGGGGCCAGCAGGGGCTGTCTGCACCTCCCAGCCGCAGCAGGGGCTCTCCAGAGGATAGAGAACACGCAGGACATGACCACTCTGCTCCCTCCGGGTCCCTAAGAGACCTTCTTATCTGGGCACGCTATGAACAGACAGTCCAATTTGGCCTGTTCTAACACCTGACACTTCCAAAGCAAAGACTTTCCAACCAGTTTTTTGAGTTAGAAGAAAAACAAGTCATTTCAGTGTATCACATAATTTCACTCTCTCTCAGGCTTCCCACCGTCCTGTGTCACACACATGGATCCTGTCACACTCTGTAACAGCAGCATCAATGACTTAATTTTAAAAGTGACCTTTAAATTCCATCTTCATTTCGCTGAAATTAGATTTAATTCCAGTCTAGGCAGCTACCTCTAAGCACCGACAGATCCTGCCGGTTTGAGTACACACCAGAAGGGCATATTGTGTCCATCAGACAATGAAGAAACTTCTAACTACATTAAAAAATCTCACATATCACTTAGAAAACAAATAACATCACAGTTAGTGACCTATGTTTTAACAGGAGGAAGAAAGTTTAAAAAAAATCCACCATGGAGTTTCCGCTGGTCACTTTTCAGGTACAGAAGCAGCCTGTGATTCTACCCTCTCCTTTCTCTCTCCGCGATTAACTTTTCCTCTTCTTCACAAGGCAGTGAAAATAACAGAAGCTGGGAGTCCTGTTCTTCAGAGATGAGCCCAACTAGGAAGTCAGAAACAAGACTGTGGACGATGACACAAGTCTCCCTAGCAACAACTCTGCAGAGGCGTGTGAGCCCCTGGCCTTTGCTGCCTGAAACGGAAAGTAATTCAGCTGCCTATTGTCTGAGAGTCAGCAACCTTAAGGCCAAGGACCTCAGCAAGTGGGAGCGAGCAGACACTTTCCTGAATGCCTGAGTGATGGTGAAACAGAGAAGTCTGAGCAAGGGAAATAAAGGATGATGTAAAACAATCCCAAGACAACTGGCAAAGCAAATGAAGTCACCTGGAGGCTTTTTTTTCCCCCCTCTCATCCTGGAAAACTTAGTGGCAGCTGAAAGAGAGTCATCTCTGATGGTATCTGAGAGCCAGATGACCTGGTCTGTCCGCAGTAAGCTTCCTCCTTTCTTCCTGGGCAGTGCTTCCACACCAGACGGGGAAGAGCCAGTAACAAAGAGGCGTGAGACGGCAGGAGACAAGCAACAAACCCTGGGCCCGGGCTCCCTGGATGGCTCACCCGTGCCCCTGGGCGTATTTTGTTTTGTTTGTAGTAGTGGTCGGGGTTAGTTTTAATCCTGGGATCCAGAAAGCAAAGCCTGCCACATTTGCTTATTTATGAGTAGAGAGACAGAAGCATCACTGAAAGCATCTTCAATTTGACAAGCATCAATGAAAACGACTGCTGAATTCAGAGGGAGACTTCCGATTTTATGCTTGAAAGCTACATTTCTTTGATCAAAGGGAGTTATAACAATCATAAGGTCACTACTCAGCATTATCTTTTCTTTTTCAAGAAGGAGTCTCACTCTGTCACTCAGGCTGGAGTACAGTGGTGCGATCTCCACTCACTGCAACCTCCATCTCGCGGGTTCAAGCAATTCTCCTGCCTCAGCTTCCCGAGTAGCTGGGATTACAAGTGCCCGCCACCACACCCGGCTAACTGTATTTTTAGTGGAAATGGGGGTTTCACCATGTTGGTCAGGCTGGTCTTGAACTCCCGACCTCAGGTAATCCACCCACCTTGGCTTCCCAGTGTTGGGATTATAGCGTGAGCCACCACGCCCGGCCTACTCAGCATTATCTTAATCATAACAATGACCATCAAGTTTATCACCAGAAAGTGAGACACTCCCGCCTTGTAGAACACTTGTGTATGATATGACATTAATTCCCACTGTACCACCACCATCACTAATGCCAAGAACAGAATCGAGAAACTCCTAGAAAAGAACCTCCCTCCCAAAAGAGAAAAAACAGTGGGCAGGAATCCTGCTGAGGAGCTACAAGAATCCCACTGCCTGCTGCCCTGTCACGGCTCACGGCTAAGCCCTCAGGTCCCTAGAAATCCACCAGAAGCATTCCTGGCATTTCCCTTCACATGAGGTCAACAGCAGCCACTGTCCCAGGCCCACTGAAAAGCCTCTCTCCTCCTCTCCACCAGTAACTAAAACTCCCATAATTATGCTCTAAAAAAGCCCCAACTTTGACTCAGAATGTAACTGTCCCAGTTCTATGCTCACCGCCACTTTTCCCTGACTAGAAATGCAGGGATTCGCCATGACAAAAAAAAGACAGAGGGGAAAAAAAGATTGTTTTTTCTTCCTCTCAGGTTCTAAAAAGGCCAGATGTCTCCTCCTTTAGTCTCTAATCCACCCAAGAAAAATTAAAGTGATATCACAAATAGAGAAAAGAAAAAAAAGTATTATGTTGTCTTGAAAAACAGACAAACGTGTCTGGTGACAGCAGCACAGACATCAGAGGTGGTCATGATGGGGACCTATCATACAAAAGGAAGCCAAAGTACACCCACAATAATTTGGAGATTCAGCAGATCCCCTCAGGGTTTTATGTTTGTGTGTGTGTGTTTTAAAAAACATTTTTTTCCTTTTGTTAGGCCACATGCTACTAACAAGATTCTCAGCACAGGAAAAATAAGAGGACAGAGCAATGGAGATGGGGAACAGGATAGCTAGAAAAGTGCTGGACAAGGAGGGAGAAAGTAGTTAAGCCACAGGATTACATACAAGAGTCACCATCAAGAATCACAAAGAGAAAGGAGAGGTAACGCTTTCTTTATCTCTCGAAGGCGAGTGAGGGCACTCGGCAGTCACTTAGTATTTCGGCTGGCTCGGACATCTGCGGGAAAGTTTTGACCTATGGGGGACAAATGGGGAGATAGGGTTAGAAGTCTGGGTGCAAGTGTTGCCCCGTCACAGTCCTCTCCCTCTGAGGCTCCCTCCTGGTGCCTCTTCCTATTTGGCACCACAGGCCTAGGCCTCTAGGGTCTCTACTCTGGGACCCAGTAACACAAGCCCTCAGAGAACCTGAGGCTGAATCACAGGGCTGGAGGTTGGGAGACCACTAAGGTTCTCACTGTCCTCCCTTTACTCTGTCCCCTGGACCCCATCTGCACACCTCTTGAGAACAAAAAGACAAAGAAGGAAAATAATCGGTGCACATGTGTGACCAGTCTCCCTGGCGATTCAGAACACCATGATGTCTTATGAGATGCAGAGGCCTCATTACCACCCCATGACCAATTTACAATCCTGTCCTTCCTCTCTTTTAAATTTATTTGAAAAATACTTCCTTTCCTATTTATGCTGATATCTCTGAAGCCAAAAGCCAAAGAGAGAAAGAAAACATAGAAAAACTTCTAGGCTGGGCGCAGTGGCTCATGCCTGTAAACAGCAGCACTTTGGGAGGCTGAGGCAGATCTCTTGAGGTCAGGAGTTCAAGACTGGCCTGGCCAACACGGTGAAACCCTGCCTACACAAAAAATACAAAAATTAGCCAGGCATGGTGGTGCGTGCCTGTAGACTCAGCTACTGGGAAGGCTGAGTCAGGATAATCACTTGAACCAGGGATTAGAGGCTGCAGTGAGCCAAGATCATGCCACTGCACTTCAGGGAGACAGAGTAAGACTCCATTTCAAAGAAAAGAACAACTTCTTACCGTATTGTGCCAGCGAGAAGTGGGTTGAAGGCATACAACCAGTCGTTCATGTCTTTGTCATTGAGGGCTTGCAAAAGGACCCCACGGTGCTTTGTGCAGACAGCAAAGGTGTTTGGTGTCTGAAAGAAATGCAGGCAGACAAGAAAGTTACTACAGAGACAGCAATGGGGACTGCCCTGCCATATTCCCAAGGCATATAGCATACCACACAGGAAGTTCAAGATCAGAAAGAAAGGGGAAATTTCACATTACATAACAGAGAGTTCAGAACTCAAAAGGGAAGGAGACATGTGGTGATAAAAAACCAAGACAGGGAGAACAGACCTTCACCATGGCCTGCTGGTCCTCGCTGTACTCCACTTGTGCTGTGGACAGGTTAATGATTCCACGCTCCACAGGGTCTTTGTCACTGTTATAGATGAAGACATAAGGGCGACGGACGATGACGAAATGTTTAGCCCAGTTACTGTAAAGTGGCTCCTTGAAATGCAGGTATCCTTTCTTAGAGACCACTGAGCTAAAAAGGACAGTATGACAGAAATTTAGTTTCTCACAAGAAGAAAATGATCACGAACTAAGGACCATCAAAATACACCACACCTAGGCCAAGTCCTTAGATTCAACAAAACAGGCAAATGACCTATTTGGCCTCCCATCTTATCTGCCAAAGTAATACAGCAAAAGAGCAAAACCGTGCCAGGGCAACAGGCTGTGCCAGTGTGGAGATGTATCATGAAATCCAACTGGAGAAATCCAGGCCAGCCCTCTCACCACAGACTCAACTTGCATCAGACTACAATACAGACCCCATAGAGAAGAGCTAGCCAGTCAATTCTTCCCGTGGATTTGTTTTTTACAGCTGGCATTCCTGGTCAATACAGTACTCACCCTGGTCTAATTTCTTCAATATCTGGAACAAGATTGAGAAATTCATTCTTTCCTGCTCGGGCCAAATAGGGCGTTTCCACAGCTGGGACAATCTGAAACTGTTCAAATTCTGGGCAGGGACTAGAGGCCGGGGAATTGGCTTCTGGGGTCCTTTAAAAGAGAGAGATTAGAAAGAAAAGGGTAACAAGAGTATCAGTTATGATCAAAGCATACTGAGTACTGTCTCACTGGGAGGAACACACAATGCCTCTCCCTAAACCCCAGCTGCAAACTTGAATTTCAGAGAGCTCAGCTGAGGAGACAAGCTGGCTTCAGAAAGTTAACTCTGAATTGAACTGGTGTCATCCTTCTAAAGTTATGAAAGGAAACTGATCACTGATGACCACTGAGTCACAGTCTCTCTGCCTATATTAAAGCCCTCTGAACACATTATCTGGAATATGAACTCTATTCCCTTATGTTTCTTTTTCGTCCCATGGCTACACCAAAAGCGATGTTTCTCAAAGTGTGCTCTTGGCCAGCAGCAGCAGCTTTACCTGGGAAACTCAGAAATTCAAATTCTTAGACTCCAAGCCAGACCTATGGAATGAGAAACTCTGGCTGGGGTTGAGCCATGGGTGCTTTAACAAGCCTCCCAGGAGATGATGATGTACACTGAAGTCTCAGAGGGCCACTGCCTTAGAAAATGCCAGAGAAAGCAAATGGAAAGAGCCTGAATGGCCGTGCAGAGCAGAACTGCACCACTGACCTGGACCAGCCCTTATGACTATTATGGGAGAAATAAATTCCTATACTCTGTATTGTATCAGACTTCTTATCTGGGTAGGAATGGAGGACAAAACTAGCAGAAAGGGATGAAGAAGAGAGTCATCAATGAGTTGAGGATGCAGAAGGTTAGTAAGCTACAATGTAAAGAGATGCCAGTAGCTAGCACCTCTCTAGTGCTCTCCAGTGTAGCATAATTAATTGTATCTCACTAATTTTAAAAAGTCCATTTTAAAATGTTTTATACTTCATGGTTTTTTTTTTTTTTGAAATAGAGTCTCACTCTGTTATCCGAGCTGGCATGCAGCTGCACAATCTTGGGTCAATGCAACTTCCACCTCCCAGGTTCAAGCAATCTTCCTGCCTCAGCCTCCCCAGTAGCTGAGATTACAGGTTCTTGCCCCTATGCCTGGCTGATTTTTTTTTTGAGAGAGGGTCTTGCTATGTCACCCAGGCTGGAGTGCAGTGGTGCAACCATGGTTCACTGCAGCCTCGACCTCCCAGACTCAAACAATTCTCCCAACTCAGCCTCCTGAGTAGCTGCAACCACAGGTACATGCTACCATGCCCAACTATTCTATTTGTTTTTTCTAGTCTATGTTGCCCAGGCTGGTCTCAAACTTGTGGGCTGAAGCAATTCTCCAACCTCAGCCCCACAAAGTGCTAGAATTACAGGTATGAGCCATCACACTCAGCCACCATTTCTTAAATTGGGATTCATCTTATAATTAATTGCATGCTGAAGTTAGGTGTCAGTGCTTCTTTTTCTTCTTCCGTCCTTCTTTTTCCTTTCCCTTCCTCCTCCTCCCCCCACCTTTTTCCTTTTATTTTTTTTTGAGACGGAGTTTCACGCTTGTTACCCAGGCTAGAGTGCAATGGCACAATCTCAGCTCACTGCAACTTCTGCCTCCCAGGTTCAAGTGATTCTCCTGCCTTAGCCTCCCAAGTAGCTGGGATTACAGGCATGTGCCACCATACCTGGCTAATTTTTGTATTTTTAGTAGAGACAGGGTTTCACCATATTAGCCAGGCTGGTCTCGCTCTCCTGACCTCAGGTGATCCACCCACCTCGGTCTC
>CAUYLG010068134.1:0-16359 GCA_963573385.1 Cacajao melanocephalus
AGTTTTGGGAAAAGACTTGGTGGTGAGATTTGAGAGTGTTATCTTGATTCTCCTTATTTTCTCTGACAAATAGTGAAGCAAAAGCTTGAAAAAAAGGAGAGATATCAGGAGGTGGGGGGGATTGGGGAGGGCTATGATCTACCTAATGAAGATGATGGAGGAATAGATGCAGCACATGTATACCTATGTAACAAACCTGCACATTCTGCACATGTACCCCAGAACTAAAAGTATAATTTAAATAAGAAATATACATGAAACAAAATTTGTAAAAAGGAGGAAGACAATTTTGTTGTTGTTGATCTGCAAAGAAAGTTTGTGAAATAGTTAACTGAGAGAATAGGAAAAAAAAAGTTGTCAGTTTGGTTATACATTCAAACTCAAATCATCCACAATTAATGTGTTTCTTCTTCAGCAAAAACAAGCACCTTTGTCCAAAAAAGACAAAATTAAAGCTCTACTCAAAGGTAAAATGTAGAGTAGTAAGAGTATTTTTTACTAATCAAAGAAACAAAAAACTGGATTTGCGATCATCTTAAACCAGAAAATATAAGCAATATAATAAAAACGGAGTAAGAAAACTGTAATACAGATAAAATACAAAATTAGTAAATTGAAAACAAAATATAGAGATAAAATATGACCCTTCCAAAAATATTTTGAAGCAAAAAAAGAGACATAATCATAGGTATGGAAAAGATGAAAAATTATCTGGAAGAATTTTTAAAATCCCGAGGAAATAGCTGAACCTCTGTCAAATTTAAATTGCCTCAAGAAACCTATACCAATTTAATAGATCTATAAATGTAGAACTGACCAAAGAAAAGGTAATTAAAAATGTACAATTAAATATACCAGTCCAGGTAGCTCCATAGCCAACAACTTACTATATTTTCAGGAAGCTACAGTTTTACAATTACCAAAGTTATTTTGGAGCTCTTCCTCCATAAAATATAGAGGCAGAGTTTTCTAATTCATCTTCTTTTAATCTACCACTTCCAACATAAAAATACCATATATACAATTAAGACTATCAAATAAATCACGCATAATCATAAATATTTTAAAAACATGAAAATAAACATCAGCCAATAATTTTAGAAATGTGCCAACACCGTGTTCACTATAAATAAAAAGTAAATATAGAAGCATAGGTAAGTGAATATAAAAATACAAAACAACATGGAAAAATTAGTTATCTATGTTTGAGGATTGTGGGCATAAGATAATTAATTTCATCAATTAAAACATTTACCTTGAAAGACCATGCACAATAAAATTCCATTAATGTCACATAATACATTATTGTTATACATGTGTAATGGGTAATGGGATCACAGGCTTTTTTTCTTTTTTTTTCTTTTTTTTCCTTCCTTCCTTCCTTCCTTTGTTCCTTTCTTTCTTCCTTCCTTCGTTCCTTCCTTCCTTCTTTCCTCCTCAGCATTTCACCTTACTCTTTTTCTCTTTTCAAAGAACATAAATTGTCTACGTTTTAATGAAAATTATAAAAACTACTTATTTAGCATCAGAGAGAGTAAGAGGGACCTACTTGCAGGTGAGCTCACCAGTTGAGAGGCCATTTTTTTAAAATTATACTTTAAGTTCTGGGATACATGTGCAGAACATGCAGGTTTGTTACATAGGTATACACATGCCATGGTGGTTTGCTGCATCCATCCCCATGTCATCTACATTAGGTATTTCTACTAATACTATGTCTCCTCCTACACCCCTGCTATACCTCCCCTATAGGCCCCACCCTCCGGCAGGCCCTGGTGTGTGATGTTCCCCTCCCTGTGTCCATGTGTTCTCATTGTTCAACACTCACTTAGGAGTGAGAATATGTGGTGTTTGGTTTCCTGCTTTTGTGTTAGTTTGCTGAGAATGATGGTTTACAGCTTAATCCATGTCCATGTAAAGGACATGAACTTACCATTTTTATGGCTGCATAGTATTCCATGGTATATATATGCCACATTTTCTTTCTCCAGTCTATTATTGATGGGCATTTGGGTTGGTTGCAAGTCTTTGCTACTGTGAACAGTGCCGCTGTAAACATATTTGTGTATGTGTCTTTATAATAGAATGATTTATAATCATTTGGGTTTATACCCAGTAATGGGATTGCTGGGTCAAATGGTATTTCTATTTCAAGATCCTTGAGGAATCACCACACTGCCTTCCACAATGGTTGAACTAACTTACACAGTGTAAAATTGTTTCTATTTCTCCACATCCTCTCCAGCATCTGTTGTCTCCCGACTTTTTTAATGATCACCATTCTAACTGGCGTGAATTGGTATCTCAATGTAGTTTTGATTTGCATTCCTCTAATGAGCAGTGATGATGAGCTTTTTCTCATGTTGGTTGGCTGCATAAATGTCTTCTTTTGAGAAGTGTCTGTTCATATCCTTCATCCAATTTTTGAAGGAGTTATTTATTTCTTTCTTGTAAATTTGTTTAAGTCATTGTAGATTCTGGATATTAGCCTTTTGCCAGATGGATAGATTGCAAAATTTTTTTCCCATTCTGTTGGTTGCCTGTTCACTCTAATGATAGATTCTTTTGCTGTGCAGAAGCTCTTTAGTTTGATTAGGTCCCATTTGTCTATTTTGGGTTTTGATCCCATTGCTTTTAGTGTTTGAGTCAGGCAGTCCTTGCCCATACCAATGTCCTGAGTGGTATTGCCTAGGTTTTCTTCTAGGGTTTTTATGACATTAGGTCTTATGTTTAAATCTTTAATTTATCTTGAGTTAAATTTTGTACAAGGTGTAAGGAAGGGATCCAGTTTCAGCTTTCTGCATATGGCTAGCCAGTTTTCCCAAGACCATTTGTTAAATAGAGAATCCTTTCCCCATTGCTTGTTTTTGTCAGGTTTGTCAAAAATCAAATGGTTGTAGATGAGCAGCATTACTGCGAAGGCCTCTGCTCTGTTCCATTGGTCTCTATCTCTGTTTTGGTACTAGTATCATGCTCTTTTGATTACTGTAGCCTCATAATATAGCTTGAAGTCAGGTAGCATGATGCCTCCAGCTTTGTTCTTTTTGCTAAGGATTGTTTTGGCTACACAGACTCTTTTTTGGTTCCATATAAAAGTTAAGGTGGTTTTTTCCCCAGTTCTGTGAAAAAGGTCAATGGTAGCTTGATGGGAATAGCACTGAATCTATAAATTACTTTGGGTAGTATGGCCATTTCCACCATATTGATTATTTCTAACCATGAGGATGGAATGTTTGTCCATTTATTTGTGTCCTCTTATATCCTTGAGCAGTGGTTCGTAGTTGTCCTTGAAGAGGTCCTTCACATCACTTGTTAGTTGTATTCCTAGGTATTTTATTCTCTCTGTAGCAATTGTGAGTGGGAGTTCACTCATGATTTGGCTCTCTGTCTGTTCTTGGTGTACAGGAATGCTTGTGATTTTTGCAAATTGATTTTGTATCCTGAGACTTTGCTGAATTTGCTTATCAGCTTCAGGAGATTTTGGGCTGAGACGATGCGGTCTTCTATATCTATAATCATATCCTCTGCAAATAGAGACAATTGGATTTCCTCTTTTTCTAATTGAATACTCTATTTCTTTTTTTGCCTGATTGCCCTGGCCAGACCTTCCAATACTATGTTGAATAGGAGTGGTGAGAGAGGGCACCCTTGTCTTGTGCCAGTTTTCAAAGGGAATGCTTATGGTTTCTGCCCATTCAATATGATATTGTTTGTGGGTCTGTCATAAATAGCTCTTACTATTTTGAGATACATTCCATCAATACCTGGTTTATTGAGAGTTTTTACCATGATAGGCTGTTGAATTTTGTCAAAGGTCTTCTCTGCTGCTGTTAAGATAATCATGTGATTATTGTTTTTTTGTTCTTTTTACGATATGGATTATGCTTATTGGTTTGTGTATGCTGAACCAGACTTGCATCCCAGGGATGAATCTGACTTGATCGTGATGGATAAGCTTTTTGATGTGCTGTTGGATTCAGTTTGCCAGCATTTTATTCAGGATTTTTGCATCAGTGTTCTCCATGGATATTGGCCTGAAATTTTCTTTTTTTAGTTGACTCTGCCAGGTTTTGGTATCAGAATGATGTTGTTCTCATAAAATGAGTTAGAGAGAATTCCATCTTTTTGTATTGTTGGGAAAAGTTTCAGAAGGAATGGTAGCAGCTACTCTTTTTACCTCTGGTAAAATTCGGCTGTGAAACTCTGGTCCTGGACTTTTTTTTTGGTTGATAGGCTATTAATTGCTGCCTGAATTTCAGACCTCGTTATTGGTCTATTCAGGGATTTGACTTCTTCCTAGTTTAGTGTTGGGAGGGTGTAAGTGTCCAGGAATCTATCCACGTCTTAGGTTTTCTGGTTTATTTGCATAGAGGTGTTTGTAGTATTTTCTGATGGTAGTTTGTATTTCTTTGGGATCAGTGGTGATATCACCTTTATCATTTTTTCTTGTATCTATTTGATTCTTCTCTCTTTTCTTCTTTGTCTGGCTAGTGGTCTATATGTTTTGTTGATCTTTTCAAATAAGCAGCTCCTGGATTCATTGATTTTCAGAATGGTTTTTCCTGTCTCCATCTCCTTCAGTTCTGCTCTGATTTTAGTTATTTCTTGTCTTCTGCTAGGTTTGAATTTGTTTGTTCTTGCTCCTCTAGTTCTTTTAATTGTGACATTAGGGTGTCAGTTTTAGATGATTCTGCCTTTCTCTTTTGGGCATTTAGTGCTATAAGTTTATTTCTCTCTACTCACTGCTTTAAATGTGTCTCAGAGATTCTGGTACATTGTGTCTTCGTTCTCATTAGTTTCAAAGAATGTCTTTGTTTCTGACTTCATTTCATTATTTATCCAGAAGTCATTCAGGATCAGGTTGTTCAGTTTTCATGTAGTTGTGTAGTTTTGAGTGAGTTTCTTAATCTTGAGTTCTAACTGGATTAAACTGTGGTCTGAGAGACTGTTATGATTTCCCTTCTTTTGCATTTACTGAGGAGTGTTTTACTTCCAGTTATGTGGTCAATTTTAGAATAAGTGCAGTGTGGTGCTGAGAAGAATGTATATTCTGTGGATTTGGGGTGGAGAGTTTTGTAGATATCTATTAGGTCTGCTTGGTCTAGATCTGAGTTCAAGACCTGGATGTCCTTGTTAATTTTCTGTCTCGTTGATCTGTCTTATATTGACAGTAGGGTGTTAAAGACTCCCGCTATTATTGTGTGGGAGTCTAAGTCTCTTTGTAGGTCATTAAAAATTTGCTTTATGTATGTGGGTGCTCTTGTATTGGGTACATATATATTTAGGATAGTTAGCTCTTCTTGTTGCGTTGATCTCTTTACCATTATGTAATGCCCTTCTTTGTCTCTTTTGATCTTTGTTTAAAGTCTGTTTTATTAGATACTAGGATTGCAACTCCTGCTTATTTCTACTCTCCATTTGCTTGGTAAATCTTCATCCATCTCTTTATTTTGAGCCTTTGTGTGTGTTTTCACATGAGATGGGTCTCATGAATACAGCATGGGTGTTGACCCTTCATCCAATTTGCCAGTCTGTGTTTTTTAATTGGGGCATTTAGCCTATTTTAATTAATTGAATTGTGCACATGGCAAGAGAGTGCAATGATATGTTCAGATTTGTGAAATATGATAAACAATCATCTTCCACAACATCTAAAACCTAACATGCATTATTATCTGCCACATATAGAGGAGAAAAGTTAAACTAAAAAAGATTAAATTATATAGCCCACACCTCTGTGGTACAGTGCTAGAACCAAAACATAATTGTCAGAATCCAAATAAAAGTCAATCCTTCATCACTCTGTGCCTTGCCTTCTCATATGTAGATGATCACTGAATTAATGTTTTTGCTTCTGTGAAAGGTTTTATGTTGTTGCAGCTGTGGTAGCTGTTTTGTTATAGTGGAATATCCTTTATACACCTTAAATTTTTCAAGAGCTAACTTTGATTGCATGGCATATATTAGACATTTCAGAATTTAATATTAGCAATAATCACAAAAACTAAATATTTTTATGTTATAGAACAGAAAATAAAGGGACACAAATTTTACAGGAGCTCCCAAATTTGCAGAGCTAATAAAGAGTAGACATGGAAAAGAAAATCATGCAATTGAATTCTGGGATCAATTCTCTAACCTACTGCTTTTCTTCATTGCTAAGCCAGTGATAACTAAAAGTCCTTGAATGAATCCAAGTTTATGCAAGATGATAAAAAGTTTTGACATTCATCCATGCATTTAATAACTATCCTGTATGTACAATACAGCATGCACTGTTCTGGGCACTGAACATTAACCGTCAATAAGACAGTGATACAAGAAATTATATGCATTATATTTTACCCACTGGACAGGCTTGAGCCTAAGGATGTAAAGCAGCTAACAGGACCACTGATGACAGAATCAAAACAATTGTTTCTAGGGAAACTGGTCAGACAGCAGAAAACTAAATGATGATATGTTTTGAATTCTGTTTGCCGGACTCAACAAACTGAATTTTAGCAATCCATCAGGCTATACCCCACTGTAACCAGTCAGTTCTCAAGTGATAAACCAAGGGCTTGATTGAAAGGGATTACCCTTCCTGGTGAAAATGTGTGGTATTGCCTCTGTAAGTCACAGGGACTCTTCTCCTTCATATAAACCTATATACCAGCAAATCCCCAAATACCCTAGACTGGCTGCCTTTCACTTATATTTTGCAACTGAGAATCCACTAAGTTTCAACATTTTATTTATTTATTTATTTGTTAGTGTATCAAAAATATAAGAAACCTACTTCCAGTTTAAGAGACAGAGCTTACCAAACATATTCCTTCCCCAGCTTCCACTAATCCCCATGACAGAACAGAAAGGAAAAGTCAAAAGGATGATATCAATTTTAAAACATAATCAAAGCCCTATAAAGAATTCTGACACACAGACTTCTTATTTTGTGAAGTAACACTTCCTATATTTTCTGTAAGCTGTGTTTCAGTAAAAGAAACTTTCAGAAAGAAAGCAAAATGTAATGTAAGTAAAAGTCAAAACTATCCTCTATATCTGAACTAAATTCCTTTGCTTTTCTAGTCAATTTGCTTTTTTAAATCATACCTATCTGGCAGCTGGTCACAAGCCTTTTTCTTTATCTTCTTCATACCTTTCATTTTGGGTGTTTTATAAAAAATAATGCTTTTATGGATAGTCTGTCTTCTTTCTTCCTTAGCTTTTTTATGCTGGATTTTAGAGTTTCATTTATCCCCTCTCCCAATCACACTAAACCACAGAAAAACTTTTGCTTACTTTCTGTAAGATATATTAAATGTATCAATATTTTGTTTCATTTAACTCAGCTTCAAGTTTCCCATTTTATCTTATTTTAAAATTTTATTCTCTTTTCTTCAGATTTAAAAATACAAAGAAAAAATAAAAACAAAAATTTCAACAGAATGTTAGAAACAAAATATTTTGCGTTCCAGAATTTTAGATTTTAGCTTTTCTTTCATCACATAACAAAACAGTCACCTGGTAACTACACACAGAATGAAGTTTTGAGTAAGAGTTGGGTTTATGCGTGGCAGATTCATGTACCTTCCACATTTCTCACATGTAATCAGTCAATATAGTTTATGAATATCAACTCCACTGTCTCTATTTATTTGCCAGGGAAAGGTCATCTAAAAACACATTTAGATTTTTCTGTTCTTTAGGTTATTAATAAAAACAAAAACACAAAAAAGAAACTCTGTATTCTACCAGTGTTCACCTGTCTTACATAGATATTTGCCTTATTAAAATTCTGTTTCCCATTTAAAATCTATAACTTTTGATAGTTTATTCAATAAAGTGCAAACTTTTTAGCACTTCATCCTAAGATTTTTATTGACTGTCTTTTTTTTCTTGAGGATAGTAACTATATTTGATCTTCATATTTATAGCATTTCTATACGTGATTAGAATGTGACATATTCCCACAAGTTTTTAAAATTCATATAAACATAAATTACTATTAAGTTTTAGCATGAAGTTTCACGTTAATATAATTGCAGAAATTTTGTTCTATAAATTCTTCCTCTACATTTCAAATAATTGACACAATACTTTTATGTTAATTCATTAACTGTCAAAAACAATATAGCCTATATTAAAGAGGAATTTTAAAATTTCATCTTTTATTCTGAGACCTAATATCCTGATTAAATACATAACTGATAAGGTTGACCCCACCTCTATTTGTAAAGAAAACAAAAAGAATCTGTGTTTACATGTCCCGTTCAATATAATCTAGCAATCTATCTGTATATCTACTTATGATGTACAGATAGTTATGAGTTCAATTTTGTCTCCTAATAAATATATGTTGAAGTACTATCCACAAATAGCTCAGAATGCGATCTCATTTGGAATGAGAATCTTTACAGTGGTAATCAAGTTAAAATGAGGTCATTAGAGTACACCCTAATCCAATTGACTGGTATCATTATAAATAAGGAGAAATATGAAGACAGAGTCAGATTCACAGAGAGGTAAGACTACATGAGAGACAGAGAATATCAGGCAAAGGCAAAGGATTTGAGCAATGCAACTGCCAGCCAAGAAATGTCAGAGATTGCGGGCAAGCCACCAGAAGCTAGAAGAGCAACATGGTACAGACTCTCCCTCACAGCCCACAGGAACTGACCATGCCAACATTCTGATTTCAGACTTCCAGCCTCTAGAATTGTGAGAAAATTACTTTCTGTTATTTTAAGCCATCCAGTTTGTGCTTCTTTCTTATGTCAGCCTTAGGAAGTTAATACTCTATTTATCTACCTATCAATCAACTATCATTTATCTATCTGAATTGTATTCCTGAATTACAAATACATCAGGCCTGTTTTGGTCAACAGGTAGAGAGACCACAAAAGTTGCTTGTTGCTTGATATGGTTTGGTTGTGTCCCCACCCTAATCTCATCTGGAAATGTAGTTCCCATCATCCCCAAGTGTCCTGGGAGGGACCTCGTGAGAGCTAACTGAATCATGGGGACATTACCCCCATGCTCTTCTCATGATAGTGAGTTCTCAAGAGATCTGATGATTTTACAAAGGGCTTTCCCAACTTTTGTTCAACATTTCTTGCTGCCACTGTGTGTAGAAACACGTTTGCTTCCTGCAGGCCTCCCCAGCCATTCTGAACTGTAAATCAGTTAAACATCTTTCCTTTATACGTTACCCAGTCTCAGGAATGTCTTTATCAGCAACATGCGAATGGACTAATACCTTGCTACATCTATTGTTATACTTACTACATGTTATTTGTCTCATGGACACTTACAATTTTAGACCAAATTTCCCACATCCAGACTGTGAAACAGCCCACAAAATTGGGTACATATTTGGGTTTCAGGTTGTATAGCTTTTGTTTGACCTATTGTTATCCAAAATAGTGTACTCTCAGATTATAGGGGTGTTGTGTGTTTTCAACCTTAGTCTCAAGCTGTTTCAGGACCAGACTTCTGACTTTTGTGGGAGCCCTGAGATATCAAATGATACTCTCCCTTACCTCAAGCTAATTCTATTTTGGGGACTTAGAAATTCTTTTTTTTTTCTTTGACCCTGAGTTTTGATCATAGACATGTGGTTCATAGTAACACTTCCTAATCAAGATCTGATGAGGCTCACAGATTGGAGATCTCAATCCTTATTTTCACACAAATCTAACATATAAATTATTCCACCAGTGTGCACTGATGATTTGCTTTGGCTAATAAAGTACTTAGTAATACGATATGGATCACACACACACAAAATCTCATTACCTTTATATTGCAGGATAATAAGTGCCTACTCAGATGGTATTTACTAAAATATCTACATAGTAACTATAGTGTCTATTTAGGTGTCTGTATAGACAGATACATACATGCACACTTATACAGATACAAACACTTCATTTTGAAAAGTTGATATAGCATGTACAAAAAATATTATCTAACTGGATGATATCTGTAGATGTAGACCATTAAATCAAAAAGTTTTAAAACCATCAGTGAGCACAGATGACATCTTCTCAAATAAAGTCATTCATTCCCCAATAAATTCCTCAGCAACATTCATTTTGCTTACTGTGGCAACTCAGAAAAAAATATAAATCTTTGTTGATAGTATCATTGAATTGAGAGAGGAATGTTGCTCTTGGAATATAAAAATAGGTGGCATAAATCAACCTTACTGAATACATTCGTCATTGCTTGCTAAGATTGTTTTCATCTCTCTAATTGGTAGTGTAGACACTTGGCAATAGGATAAAATATTCACAAATCTTCCAAGTTGGAGAACAGAAAAACCACACCTAGGTTAAAAATGTCAACATTGTTAAAACGATTAATGTAGCCTAACAAATAATTGAAAGGATACATTTTTAAAGTAGAGGTGCTGCTGGTTCAAGTATTATCTGAACCATGTCCATGTAGTAAATAAGACAGTAAAAATGTTTAGTTTGATAAAACAAAATACAGATTTCCCCCACTCATGATATTGAACATGTCTTATTGCAAAACAATTATATTAGAATATTGAATAAAAATATAAAATGCAGAATTGTAGTGTTCTTAATTTAAATAATCATAATTCAATTTTTTTCTAAAATTTATAGTTTTATGTCCATCTATTTCCTATTTCTGGCCCGCAGTTTGTGTAATTTTCCATAATATAGAAAGTTTACAAATATATTGGTCAACTGTAAAGACTGACTGTCAAAGGAATTTGATTTGTTTTGTGTGAACTTCTGTAATTTTTTAATATTGCCATTATTTAAATAAAAACCTTTCTTAGTGATATATTGCATTCTTAACATTATTTCATGTAAAATAATATGAAATAAAATGTAATTAAATAGTGAGGACTGTATATCAAAGGTGATTCCATAATGACTTTTATATGCTTAACACTTAAATCATGTCCAAGTAGACATTAGACACAACTTTTATGTTTCTTCCTTTTGAAATCTGGATTATTATAATATGCAAGCTTTTTGTTTACTTGCTTTGCCACATATATGCTACTAAGATCTATTTTACAATTTTTATAACCATATGGTAAATTGAGCAGTGAATAAATCAATAAGGAAGACAAATTTTCTGGAAAATACAAAGCTTCAATTTAATAATAGAAACCTGTCTTTTTCTGTTTTTAATTCTGGCAGTTGGACAGATGATCAAAGAATATGCAGCCGAAAATTTAGAAAAAAACATTAAAGTGTTATAGAGATGTCTAGGGATTTAAATAATGATTTTAGAATCTGTTCTTTTTCTGCCTTTTTTGTTTGTGGCATTTGTCAACTTTCAATTACATCTTTTAATTAGAATTCTCACTGTAAAAAAAGTGTAAAAATTATATTACTTAATTTATTTTTTGTTATTTATATTGATTTTCTTCAAGTGGCCCCCACAAGTCACATAACTCAAGGTCTGTAAATGACATCTCTTTGTTTTGGACACTGTCAAAAAAGTGCTTTCATAGAGGCCTGTGTATGTTCCACATTTGATGCCCCATGACCTCATCTTCCACTACATGGCCAAACTTAGATTGCTGCCTTTCCTTCAATATCTGCCTCTAATTTTGCCTACCTTGCTTATGCTTACTACCCTTGGTTGCAATTTCCTTACAATTATATCATCCATGGGGAAGTTTTCTCAAATGAGAATGCTAAGGAGCTTCTTTATATACAACAGACTCCACAGTCTTTGTCAAAAGCCTTTGCTGTGGCAAGCAGTATGTTTTTTATTAACTAGTTTCTAGATACATCAAGAATCATTACTGTAGGGCATCTAAATTCTTCCATCATCAATCAAGAGGGTCAACATATTATTTTTAAAAGTGCAACATCTTAAGTTTAATTAGATCTCATTTGTTGATTTTCGCTTTTGTTGCCATTGCTTTTGGTGTTTTGATCATGAAGTCCTTGCACATGCCTCTGTTGTGAATGGTATTGCCTAGGTTTTCTTCTATGATTTTTATGGCATTAGGTCTTACATTTGAATCTTTAATCCACCTGGAGTTAATTTTTGCATAGGGTATAAGGAAGAGATCCAGTTTCAGCTTTCTGCACATGGCTAGCCAGTTTTCCCAACACCATTAATTAAATAGGGAATCCTTTCCCCATTGTTTGTTTTTGACAGGTTTGTCAAAGATCAAATAGTTGTAGATGTCTGGCATTATTTCTGACCTCTGTTCATTTCCATTGGTCTGTACCTCTGTTTTGGTACCAGTACCATGCTGTTTTCATTACTGTAGCATTATAGTATAGTTTGAACTCAGGTAGCATGATGCCTCCAGCTTAGTTTTATTTTTTGCTTAGGATTGTCTTGGCTATGCAGGGTCTTTTTTGGTTCCATATGAAGTTTAAGGTGGTTTTTCCTATTCTGTGAAGAAAGTCAATAGTAGCTTGATGGGGATAGCATTGTATCTATAAATTACTTTTGGCAGTATGGTCATTTTCACAATATTGATTCTTCCTAACCATGAACATGGAATGTTTTTTCCATCTGTTTGGATTTTGTCTTATTTCCTTCAGCAGTAGTTTGTAGTTGTCCTTGAAGAGGTCCTTCAAATCCCTTGTTAGTTGCATTCCTAGTATTTTATTCTCTTTGTAGCAATTGTAAATGGGAGTTCACTCATGATTTGGCTCTCTATTTATTATTGGTGTACAGGAATGCTTGTGATTTTTGCCCATTGATTTTGTATCCTGAGTCTTTGATGAAGCTGCCAAACTTAAGAGCTTCTGCACAGCAAAAGAAACTATCATTAGAGTGAACCAGCAACCAATAGAATGGGAAAAAATTTTAGCAATCTACCCATCTGACAAAGGGGTGATATGGAGAATCTAAAAAAAAACTTAAATTTACAAGAAAAAAACAAACAACCCCATCAAAAAGTGGGCAAAGGATATGAACAGACACTTCTCAAAAAAAAAGACATTTACGTGGCCAACAAACATATGAAAAAAAGCTCATCATCACTGGTCATTAGAGAAATGCAAATCAAAATCACATTGAGATACCATCTCACACCAGTTAGAATGGCAATCATTAAAAAGATCAGGAGACAACAGATGCTGGAGAGGACGTGGAGAAATAGGAACGCTTTTACACTGTTGGTGGGAGTGTAAATTAGTTCAACCATTGTGGAAGACAGTGTGGTTTCCCAAGGATCTAGAAATAGAAATGCCATTTGACCGAGTAATCCCTTTACTGGGTTTATGCCCAAAGGTTTATAAGTCATTCTATTTTAAAGACACATGAACCTGTATGTTTATTGTGGTACTGTTCACAATAACAAAGACTTGGAATCAACTCACATGCACATCAATGATAGACTGGATAAAGAAAATGTGGCACATATACTCCATGGAATACTGTTCAGTCATAAAATCTGATTATTTCATGTCCTTTGCAAGGACATAGATTAAGCTGGAAACCATTATTCTCAGCAAACTGACACAAGAACAGAAAACCAAACACCGCATGTTCTCACTCATAAGTGGGTGTTGAACAATGAGAACATATGGACACAGGGAAGGGAACATCACACACTGGGACCTGTCTGGGGGTGGGGAGCTAGGGGAGGGATAGCAGGGGGCTGGTGTTAGGGGAGGAATAACATTAGGAGGAATACCTAATGTAGATGACAGGTTGATGGGTGCAGCAAACCACTATGGCATGTATGTACCTATGTAACAAACCTGCATGTCTGCACATGTACCTCAGAATGTAAAGTATATTAAAAAATAACAATAACGTACGCAACATCATAGAATATCATTTTATATTGATCTATTTCATTTTCTTTGTATTCCCTCATTTCAAACTTCCGTAATAATGATATGCTTAAGGAGCTTTGAAGAATGACAACCAAATTTTGTCATGACAATTAAATTTTGCATGATTTTGTATTTCTCTGAGAAATATTAAATAAAGTCAATATTCTAATGGGATTATGTTTTGATGCTATTTTGTATATGGAAAAATTTGCAGCACTTTTTGATTAATCTTTGTTGGTTTGCTTAGCTGGCATCTTAACTCTACTGCCATTAGCTGACACTTCATAAGTCTCTGATTTTAGCAGTTTTTGACTACTTCTGCAGTACAGAAGTATGTTTTTGACCATCCTGAGTTGAAGTTATTGAGCTAGCTCCTTTCCAAGAATAGAGTTAATATTATGACACCAAGGGATCTATATGAATCGACATATATGAATAGGTATATTGTACTAACAACTCAAGTAAGTGAAAGAAATGTAATAATTCTGGTGATTTTCTGTAAGCCACCAGTATTTTTTTCTTAATATTTTATCTTGCTTGTTCTTGTGAGGGCTATAAGAGTGAGATACACATGAAGAGCCACACTGTTAAAATAAATGATTTTTATTTTTTACCTGACATCCTGAATAAAACCATGCATAGACTTACCTGGAAAATAATAACCTCTTGCATATTGACCCAAGTTTTGATGACTTCTTTCACTCCAACTACTTTTTGCCTAAAAATAGTATATGGTTTAGGTTAAACATTTATACAAAAGCAGGAATCTCTTGTCTTCCCTTTGTATATTTTAAGGTTTGGAGACACTGCTTTCAACACCCAAATTTGTAACACCTGCAACACACCCAACTACTCAATTTGAACCAGATTGAGTATGTCATGGTCAGAAGATTTCTGTTTTTCATTTTGTGATAGACCATCTACCCGGAAATACTTTGCAAATACTTGATTCCTCAATCCTGATTTGTTCTACATGGTTACATATTGGGGATGTGCTGCAGCCTAATCTTAGAACCCGGATTAATGGAATTTGGTAATAGCTGAGAAAAGAAAATGTGATGGTAGTAGAAGATGAAACTGAACCACAGATGTGCTTTTAAGAACTCCTGAAATATCTGATGTTGAAGTGAGGAAGGTAATACAGAATGCCCAATAAGGTGTTCTGAATAGTTGAGTCTCTCTACCCCAGTCAGCCACCAATTGCCACTTAATTTATTGAGTACATCCTACAGGCCTTCTCTTAACCCATTACAAGGAAAAATAAAAGTATCTGCTGCTGGCTAGCTTAAGTCAAAATGAAGAAACAACCTTCCAAAATCCTAGGATGCTCCCTTGGTGGTGATGGGTATGATAAACCAATCTGACAAATTTTGTTATATCTACAAACCTCTATCTTATATTTGTTCATGTCTTAAAGTATTATTGAACTGTATTGTTAAAAATTCAAATATTCTGACTGGTCTCTGAGCTTTATAAAATAAAACACAGCAAAATATTGACCAAAATTCTCCAAGTTTTTTGGTTTGATCTGTTTGCAAATCACCATTCTCAGAGCAATGGCAACATGGGTCATTTTAGAAGAGCACAGGTTATTTGCTTATATCACATCATCTCTACCTTAGAAATTGCAGAAAATAATTCACAGAAGCCCTTGTGCATATCATTCTATATTATAAAACTAAATAATTGATTCTGATTATCTATATAAGGATTCTCCAGAGAAACAGAACCAGTTAGATACTGATAAAGATGTATAGAAAAATCTTCATTGTGACATATAGCTTCAAATGATTATGAAAGCTAAGTCCCACAATCTGCTATTTGCAAGTAAGAATCCCAGGGAAGCTGGTGGTATAATTCCAGTCTAAACCTGCAGGCCTAAGAAGAAGGGGAGACAAAGGAGTCATAAGTACTAGGACAAGTCTGAAGGCTCAAGCACAGGGTGCTGGGCTGGGGGAAACGTGTAAGTTCTGGTCTGAATCTGGAGGCCCAAGCATCAGATGTGTTTATGCTTATGTCGGAGGGCATGAGACGGATGCCTCAGCTCCTCAAGGAGAGAAGTGAATTGGTCCTTCTTTTAAGTTGTTTGTTTTATTCAGGCCCTCAACTAGCTAGAAGATGTCATCACACTGGAGAGGGTGATTTTCTTTACTGAGTCTACTAACACAAAGGTAAATCTTGTTTGAAAACACCTTCAAAGAAACACTCTAAAAATGTTTCATCATCTATCTTGGCAAACTTTATCCCATTCAAGATGACAACCATCATATTCTCTGTAGGTCCTCACACTGCTAATGCTTTTTTTGGGGTCAGTTAAGTATTTTAAGTTCACTCTCCTCAGTAGTAATGTTGGGTCAAATTTATTTTGAACCAAAAACTTGTAAAAGCTTACTCTTAGGTAGGTGGCTTGAAACGTCGTTTTAGTTGATATATATATATATATATATTATATATATATATATATATCATATATATATATATCATATATATATAGTTGATATATATATGTATCTATATATAGAGATATCTATCTATCTATCTATATCTATATAGATATAGTTGATATATATATCATATA
>CAUYLG010068137.1:0-19882 GCA_963573385.1 Cacajao melanocephalus
CCGCCCCCACCCCCCCCCCCCCCCCCCCCCCCCCCCCCCCCCCCCCCCCCCCCACACCGCCCCCCCCCCGCACCCCCCCCCCCCCCCCCTCCCCCGCCCCCCCCCGCCCCCCCCCCCCCCGGCCCCCCCCCCCCGCCCCCCCCCCCCCCCCCCCCCCCCCGCGGGGGCGGTCTCCAGGCAGTAAACTCCCCTGCGAGTGGGCTGAGGGCTAGGGCTGAGCCTCACCTGGGTTTCCTGTTCCCTGTGCCCCCCTGCATGGGGGCCTCCTTCCCAGGCTCTGAGGCAGCCTCAGGAGGGGCAGGCTGGGAGGGGCTGCTGCAGCTGTTCTCTTCGACAAGACGTCAGAGGATTCGGACACCAGCTTCCCATCGCGGGTCTCAATCTTCTTCACAACCACAGTCCTGGTGGTGCTGGTGCAGCTGAAAGAGCTGGAGCCCGTGCCAGAGCCAAAGCTGGAGTTCAGGCTATAGCTGAGGCCGAGGCTTGTGAGGCCCCCACAGGCGGAGCTCAGACCACCTGCATAGCCACTGGTGGTCTTTGTACGGATACTCATGTTCTGCATCCCAGACTCCAGCCGGCTCTCCTTGCCCTCCAGCAGCTTCCTGTAGGTGGCGATCTCAATGTCCAGGGCCAGCTTGATGTTCATCAGTTCCTGGTACTCACGCAGCTGCCATGCCATGTCCTGCTTGGCCCACTGCAGGGCGGCCTCCAGTTCGGACTGCTTTGCGCTGGCATCCTTAACAGCCAGCTCCCCACACTGCTCGGCATCTGTGATGGCGGCCTCCAGGGAAGCCCTCTGGCCTTTGAGGCCCTCAATCTAAGCTTGGAGCCAGCTGATGTTCCAGTTCATCTCAGAGATCTCAGCCTTTGCACGACGCAGGTCATCCTCGTGCTTCCCAGCCAGCATCTGCAGCTCCTCATACTTGATCTGGTACATGCTCTCAGCCTCTGCCCAGCTGCGGTTGGCAATCTCCTCGTATTGCGCCTTGACCTCAGCAATGATGCTGTCCATGTCCAGGGAGTGGCTGTTGTCCATGGACAGCACCACAGACGTGTCCGAGATCTGGAACTGCACCTCCTGGATCTCCTCTTCATACAGCTGCTGAGGAAGTTGGTCTCCTCAGTCAGCCCTTCCAGGCGAGACTCCAGCTCTACCTTGTTCATGTAAGCTTCATCCACATCCTTCTTGATGAGGACAAATTCATTCTCCATCTCTGTACGCTTGTTGATCTCATCCTCATACTTGAGGTCCTCCTTGAAGTCTCATCCTTGAAGTCCTCCATCAGCCCCTGCATATTGTCAAGCTCTGCCTCCAGCTTTAGCTTCTCCTGGCCCAGAGTCTCCAGCTGCCGCCTAAGGTTGTTGATGTAGCTCTCGAACATGTTGTACATGTTGCTCCGAGCCATCTTTTGCTGCTGCAGGAGGCTCCACTTGGTCTCCAGCATCTTGTTCTGCTGCTCTAGGAACCGTACCTTGTCGATGAAGCAGGCAAACTTGTTGTTGAGTGTCCTGGTCTGCTCCTTCTCCTTGGTGCACAAGCCTGGATTTTGGGGTTCACCTCCAGGTTAAGGGGGCTCAGCAGGCTCTGGTTGACTGTGATGGTGGTGATGCCTCCCATGCCGCTGACCCCACCATAGCCTCTGCCCAGGCCATTCCAGAAGCTGCTGCTGCCCATTCTGGAGAAGCTTGAGGAGCTGATGCAGACACCAGGCCCACTCGTGTAGGAGCAGCTGCTGAAGGCCTGGGGCCTAGAGGTGGACACCTTGTAGGACTTCTGGGTCACCCTGATGGACATGGTGGAGGCAAGATTGGAGGCAGGCGGGTTGAACCAGGTGGTGATTCCAGAAGGAGCGGAGAAGCTGCTTCTTCAGTGCTGTTCTTATGATAGTGAGTGAGTTTTCACCATATCTGGTTGTTTAAAAGTGTGTGGTGGCTGGGCACAATAGCTCATGGCTATAATCTCAGCACTTTGGGAGGCCAAGGTGGGTGGATCAGGAGGTCAGGAGATTGAGATCAGCCTCACCAACATGGTGAAACCCAGTCTCTGCTAAAAATACAAAAATTAGCCAGGGTGGTGACATACACCTCTAGTCCCAGCTACTCAGGAGGCTGAGGCAGGAGAATTGCTTGAACCTGGGAGGCGGAGGTTGCAGAAAGCCAAGATCATGCCACTGCACCCTAGCCTGGGCGACAGAGCAAGAACTCCATCTCAAATAAAAAAAAAACAGGGTGTGGCACCACCCCCTTATTTCCCTTTTTCTCCTGCTCCCCTGTCTTTCCCTTTTCACCTTGCACTAGCCATGTGATGGCTGGCTCCCCTTTCACCTTCCACCATGACTGTAAGTAAGTTTCCTGAGGCTTCCCCAGAAGCTGAGCAGATGCCAGCATCAATCTTCCTGTACAGCCTGTGGAGCTGTGAGCCAATTAAACATTTTTTCATTATAAATTAGCCAGTCTCAGGTATTTCTTCATAGCAATGCAACAGCCTAATAAACCATACAAACAGAGGTGCTAAAGAATTCATGTTTTCCGCAATCAAGAACTGTCAAGATTTCCCAAAGAAGGCTTGGTCACATCACTGAGAGATGTGGGAAGGTAGAAAGGTAATGTATGGATTTCGAAGACTTATAATTTTAGTGATGTTGGAATGCTTGGTAGAGCAATTGCTAAAGAGAAGGAGCTATCTTACATTGCAGGCATCTTTGCCATCTTTTCTGTTTTGCAAAGTGTATAGGCCAGTGTTTCTCAAAGTATATTCCACCTATTATTCTTCTGGATTCCTGAGTCCTGACCCATTAAACTCAGCCGTCTGCATTTTTAACTAGCTTCCAAGTAGATTCTGTTATTCTATTTTATAATTTAATTTTTGAACAGATGATGCATTCACATGGCACAAAACTTTAAAAATATAAATGTATAGCATGGAAGTCTCTCTCCTATTTCTGTCCTCAGCTGCCTGGTTCTCACCTTGCCCTACCCCTACCTGACATAAAAATCCAGGTAACCACTGTTATTTATTTATTATGAATCCTTTCAGAGTTTCTTTATCAAATATAAGCAAATGAAGATTATATATAGTACATCTATATATAATATAGTCTATAACATATATGATCTATAAAATATATTTTAGATATATACAATCTTTTATATACATAATATAGATTATAGATTGTATAATATAAATGATCTATATAATTAGTCTAATATAATCTATAATCTATGATAGTCTATATATAATGTATTGATTATATAAATATATATCACTTCTTCCCCATAAGAATTAGCCTACTTTACATACTGTTCTGCACCTTTAAAAAATAATGTAATTTAAAGATCTTTTCATATCTGTCATAGAGAACTTCCTCACTAGTTTTCACAGCTGTATAGCATTCCATTATATGGATGTACCAGACTTTATTTAACTGGTTACTTTTTGGTGGACACATGGATTGTTTCCATTACTCCATTAATACAATCAATTGATATACTGAATTATTTTATACACACATCATTATGCAGATCTATGATACATTTCGAAATACGGAGTTACTTCTCTAATTGATTCTGGTGCCCACTGGAACTTAGGAACCACTGGCTTAGGGGTTGCTGATATGATAGACTAATTTACATTGGTTTAAGACTTTATATTAAGACTTACAGAATGGCAGAGCTGGAGAAGCCCTTAGATATCTTCTTCCTCACCTTCCAGATAAGAAAATTGATTCTATACGAGGGAAGCGATTTGCTCAAGGTTACACAGCATATTGGTAGTAGAGCTGAAACTGGAACCCAAGTCTCCTTACTCCTAGGGCAGTGTTGTGGTGCCTGTGGTTATCATCAACAAATAAATGTGGAGTTCTCTGTGCAGTATAGTGTAATCTCTATCTGGGGCAAATAGGGCATGCATAGGAAAGGTAATGCAATGTAGCCTGTGCTAAATGCCAGATCTCTGTAGGCATGGAATGACAGACTTTCATAAGACATCAGAATTAAACAGATAAACTGTTCCATAAACTGTTTTGAGCCCTGGCCTCCTTACACAGAATGAAGAAAGGCCAGTGGTTTCCTATGTATCTAATTTAATGTAAATTGTAAATTCTGAGAAGAGCAAAACTTTTGTGTCTCTGTGCAGCTTCTTTAATAGGCTTATTGGAGAAGGGAAAGTGTAGCTAGTGACTTACTACTGAAGACCAAACTCCTAAAGAAGATGACCTGGAGTCGGTAAATCTCAATGGGGTCCATTTCTTCTTCTGTAGATCCATTGCATGATGTAGAAAAAGCTTCCTAGAGCAAACCAAAGTCCTCCAGAAAAAATAAGTGATGTTTGAAAGCCCCTCACCCCCAGAATCTCTTCCCCAACATTAGAGAGTTATCTTTTTCAGCTATGGCCTCCATGAGATGCTTGCTGCCTCTGTCACCTTTTATTTATTTATTATTTATTTGTTTGTTTGTTTGTTTGTTTTAGAGACAGAGTCTTGCTCTGCCACCCAGGCTGGAGTGCATTGGTGTGATCATAGCTCACGGTAACCTTGAATTCCCAGGCTCAAGCAATCATCCCGCCTCAGCCTCCTGAGTAGGTAGGTTAGGACTACAGACATGCATGACCATGCCCTGCCAATATATTTTTTTTGTAGAGATGGGGTCTCTACACGTTGCCCAGGCTGGTCTCAAACTGTCACCTTTTATTCATTGTGGAGATAAGGTAGAATGGTGTTAAAGCAACTCTCATCAATCTGAAAGCTCTCCAAATCCTTTTATAGCAACTTCAACCTTGTTTTCAGTATGTTAGCCAAATAAAGGGGAAGTTTTTATTTTGTTTTTTTAACCAGGTTAATCATTTTATGGGGTATTGTACAAGCAGGCTGATGGTTTGTTTGTTACGCTTATTTTTGATTTTAAAAGGAGCAAATATCCTAGTTGAAGAGTTCTGGACAGGTATCAAGGGAGCCTGGGATTTTGAACTGCAAGGGCTGTGTGCAACAGTTAGAGGAAATGCATCCTTTATGCCATTATCAGACACTCTACTGTTCTAATTTTGATGAGAACAAGACAATTGTTAAGTGAAGTGCTCCTCACTTAGCAGTTTAATCAACCATAGCTATAATAGCCTCCCCTTTTTCTGGTCAGCAATCACTAGTGTCTCCTGAGAGAGGGAGTGGAAGAGAGAGCCTTCAGAAAATAGCAGGTAAAAGCAGCTGAAGGAAATTAAATTTGTACTTAAAAAAAAAAACTCTGAAATACATAGTCTAATAGAATGACAAAAGTCTACAGCTAGGGCCCTGCACTATTATCACACACTGCCATTTGCAGGGAGGGGATTAACTAGGATTTTATTAGTCTCATAGTGTTTAGCCAAGAACTGCTAGATTGTTTAAATCATCTAACGTCCTTTCCCAGTGTCTTATATATACAACCTAGGATACTAGGCCACTGTTTCTCAAAGTATAGTCATTGCGACACATCTATGAGAACCACCTGGAAAATTTGTTTTAAAATGCTTCATCTCAGACTATTGAAACAGGATTGCTGACAGTGGGACCCAAGACATCTGTATTTTCCTCAATTTGAGTGGGTAAATCTGTTACATCCTAAAAGATAAGAACTGCTGCCCTTATGAAGCTCCTTTGTTTGGCAGTCCCTGTTCCTTCTGTTCAGATGGCTCCAATGTTGTAGACACATATTTTGATATTTTTAGGAAAAGCATGAATTGTTGGTCTCTACTAATGCCAAGTACATAGAGAGAACATCCTTCCTGGATGGCAACAGAGTAGGAAATCTTAATCCCAATTCACTGTGTAGTATTGGACAAGTCCTTTCTTCTTCTATGGGTCTCATCTAAAATGAGAACCTTGAACTGGACAACAGATAAAGACCTTTCTATCTCTACACATTTAGAGCAAAACACCCAAAGTAGACAGCCTTCCAGAGCAATCTTCCCACTAGTTGCCTATTAGTTAGTTATATCTTCGAGTGCTCCAATAAGAGATCCCACAATATCTTGGTCTAAACAAGGCAAGTTTATTTTTTACTCACTTGATAGTCCAAGTAGGTGATTAAGGGCTTGTATAAGGGTTTGAAGATGTTAAGAGCACAGGTATCTTCTATCTCATTGCTCCCCATCTTGTCAACATTCCCACCTGTGGAAGCGAGGAGCTTGGGCAGAAGGAGGCATGCTTCTTTTAAGGGCACAGATTAGAAGTTACATGTGTCACTTCTACTTATGTCCTACTGGCCGGGATCTAGCCACATGGCCACATTTATCTGCAAGAGATATTGGAAAATGTGGTCTTTACCTGAGCTGTCCTATGCAGCTAAAATTCCTATTACTATGGAAAATGTGAGAGTAGATATGGTGGGCAGTCAAATTACGGTGTTTGTCTCTTTCCCCCCAAAGACTACTCAGTTCACTAGTTTGTTCCTCACTGGCTGTAACTAAGTAAGGAGGTTCTTGATGAAGGGAGTAGAACAGAGTCCCATGGCCTGGTATGGAATGGGCTAAGGGCTAGCCTTAAGTGGACTTTGGCTCCTGAAGGGGCAGAATATCTTTCCTTCAAAGAGAGAAAAAAAAAAGGCTGTTGTCATCTGTGAAGTCTGATCAAGTGGCTGGATAGAGTCACGGATATCTTTGAATGAATTTTATTTTTCTGCTGAACTCAAACAATGCCTATCCTAGGCATCATTTCTAGGATATTGGTAAGAACTGATTCCTGTTTTCCTTCATTGTCCATCTATTTGTATCAAAATGTATGTTATTTATCAGTATGGAGTATTATAAAGAACATGGGTGTGGGTATCAGAGTGTGACTTTAAGCAAATCTTAACCACTCTGAGTTTTAGTTTCTTCATTTGTTAAAAGGCAGAAAAATAATCTAATTCAAGGAATGATTATGCATCAGAATCTTTGAATACACTCAGAATATTGCACATATTAGGCATTCAATGACTATTCTTTTTATTAATACCAATAATAACATGGATACTTTATTTATAAGTGTCTATTATGTAAGTACCAGGCACTGTGCTGGCTTCTACATAAATTGCTGTGCTGACACATATATTTTTTAGTGTCTAGGAGTTATGGAAAACTCCTTTACAAATAGCTGCTTAATTAGGGCTTTATGAATGAATGTGGATTACTGCTTTCACTTAGTAGAGAGCAGAAACTTGCTGTGTCTGGTACAAGACTTGGACAGGAAAGGGTGCCAGAGGAGAGTTAACCAGTGACCCTAATTTGGTGATAGTTTCCATTTCTTTCTTCCCTCAGTAAAACTCAGTTTACTGAGCTTTCCCTGCTTTATTGATACTTCACCTGTTGACTCTATCAGAGGCCATCTGATATCTCAGAAACATAAGTCTAAGAATGACATGTAACCCATAAATATATGAAACTATTATTTGCCCCAAATAATTTAATTTTAAAAAATCTTTAGCATTCTCCCTCTCTCTGAATCATGCTAACTTTGAGACTAATCATAGTTTAAATGCCAGCCAACCATTTACTGGCTGAGGGACCTTGGGTAAGTCACTTCCATCTTCCGACCTTCAGTTTCCTCATTTATGAAGTGAATATATTAACAAAACTCACTTCATAAGTTTGTTGTGAAGACTAAATGAGACAATGGATGCAAACTGCTTACCATGGTGCCTGGCACATAGTAATCAACAAATGTTAGTTGTTTTCATTCATGCATTAATTCATTCACTCACCAAGTGGTTGTTATGTATTGGGAAATGAACTCGGAATGAACTAGAAATGAGCTAGGCCCTGTGCCTTCCAAAATCTTACAATCTCACTGGAAAGCCAATGCAAGATACAACCTATGAAATGTTCAACATAAAGCTGAATGTGATTCATGACAAAAAAAAAGCTCAGGGGAGAAAGTGACCATTGTGGCCCACAGCAGTGCTTTTTTTAAAAAAAAAAAAAAAAAAAAAAAGAGTCTTGCTCTGTCGCTAGGCTGGAGTGAAATGGCACCACCTCACTCACTGCAACCTCCGACTCCCTGGTTCAAGTGATTCTCCTGCCTCAGCCTCCCTAGTAGCCGGGATTACAGGCATGGGCCACCATGCCCAGCTAATTATTGTATTTTTAGTAGAGACAGGGTTCCACCGTGTTGGTCAGGCCAAGCTGGTCTCGAACTCCTGACCTCCTGATCCGCCCACCTCAGCCTCCCAAGTGCTGGGATTATAGGTGTGAAGCACCGCACCCTGCCAGCAGTGCTTTAAAAACTTTCCTGGCTTGAGTTTCACTTTCTCCAAACCTCAGAGCCTTTTTTTGGACTACAATTTGAAAATCAGTGGACTAGAGTGAGTAAAACTTTATTAGAGAAGAAGAGACAGGTGGGGCTAAAGCTGTGGACATATATAAGGCAATAATGGAAGAAGAGCAGGCTGGCATGGGTTGTGGAAGGTTTGAAATGGTCAGACAGATAATTTAGTCTTGATTGCTTTAGCTCAGATCTTCCTAACCAGTATGTCAAGATTACAGAGAAGCCCTCGGGCCTGCAAGTAGCCTATTTATCTGTTTCTCAGTGTGCTATACCAGTATTACCATTTGCTATGTCTGCCATGCCCTGCAAGGGGAAGCACTACTTTAGATTTCCCAGAAGCCTCATTGTTGGGACGGGATTTTGAAGCATGCCCTGTAGCCAGAGGTAAAGATAAAGAAACCTAGATTAGTACATGGAGGGTTGCCTAATCGCCTAATCCCTGAGTCACACTACGGAAGATCCAAACCCAGGGTTGCTCTGCCTTTTCCCCCACTACCCATCTATGGCAAAGAGCCACGACCAGCTCTCACTGTCTGTAAACCTAACATCATTATTGACAAGAGAAGGAAAAAAATTCAATGCCCACTCACCCAGCTTAGCCCTGGAACAAAAACCTTTGAAAATAGGATCATAGTCCATGCACGTAGAGCAAACTAGAAGGCTCTATATTTTGCTGAACATAGTTTCCTTTTTTCTGACCCTATGTAACAGGACCCCAGAGTTTCATATCAGTGGTTTTATAAATTACTAAACAAAATAGATATTTGGTTCCTGCTTAATTGTGGTTTGGTGAGCTTTCCAGAATTTTCTATTCATAACTCTTTCTTTCTTCTCTGTATTTTCTTTTACATGATATCGTCTCTGTATTCTCAAGGTTCTTGATTATAAGCAGCAGAAACCAATAATAGCTAACCTAATCAAAAGAAACCAAATTTGTTGAAAGGATGTTGGGAGTGGTGGATAGCTCCTAAAATCAAGGGGAAGTTAAGGACCAGGCTTTAAAGATGACATGAACCAAAGGGATTTCAGGGGCTACCAGGAAGCACACGACCTTCTTCTAGCAGGAACAATTTGGCCAGGGTACTACAGCTGAAGTTGAGCATTGCCCAAAGTATAATGATTAGATACTAATCATCTTTGTTTCTCTGACAATCATTCCAGATTTATAGTCCCAGGAACAGGGGAAGAGGGAGGATGAGGATCTTTATCCTACAACTCCTGTAGTTGAGGCTGGGTGCTGTGTCTCACCAGTATCTTACATCTTAGGAGATCGCTTTCAAATAGGAAGAGGATGAGTGGTGGATGGCAAACAAGTAAGCCAATAAAGAAAGCAATGTTCCTACCTCCCACACAGTGTCTCTCAAACTGCTGAAGACATATTGTTGCAGATAACGCCACATAATTGCGTTGCAAGGTGAATTTTGCAAGTGCTTGATTAGCTTTTTGTTTTAATTTTAACAGCTGTATTGAGATAGAATCAACATAATTTCACGTTTAGAGCTTTGTACATTTTGACATGAGTACACCTGTGAAAGCATCGACATCATCAAAATGATGAAAATACAAATCACTCCCCAAAATTTCCTCAGGATTCTTGGTAATCCCTTCCTCTGCCCCACCCTGCCTTCTATCCTGTCCCCCATCTTCAGGCAACCATTTATCTGCTTTCTGTCACTATAGATTAATTTACACTTGCTGGCATTTTATGTAAAGGGAATAATATAGTGTGTATTCTTTGTATGGGTTATTTCACTCAGCATAATTATTTTGAGATTCATCACTGTTGTTATCTACAGTTCATTCCCTTCTTTGATGAATTGTAGTCCATTGTATGGACACAGCAAAATTTGTCTATTCATCCACCTGTTGATGGATATTTGGGTTGTGTGACGGTCCATTTTATATGTCAAACTTGGCTAGGCTATAGTCCCAAATTATTTAATTAAACATGAATCTAGGTATTGCAATAAAAGTATCTTATAAATGTGATTGAGTTCATGATCAGCTGACTTTGGGTAAAGGATATTATCCTAGATCATCTGAGTGCATCTGATTCAATCAGTTGAAAGGCCTTGAGAGCAGAACAGAGGCTTCACTGAAGAAGAAATTCCACCAGTGGACTACAACTTCAGCGATTGCCCAGAGTTTCATCCTGCCCTTCCTGATGGCCTGCTCTCTATGATAAATCCCTTAATATACTGCATGTGCCCTACTGGTTCTGTTTCTCTAGTTGAATACTGACTGATAACAGGTTGTTTTCGCGTTTTAGGTGTTACAAATCAAACTCGTGAATATTTGTGTACATGTCTTTGTATGGATATATGTTTCCTTTCTTGTGGATAAATACTTCAGAGTTGAATAGCTGAATCATATGGTATGTATTTACAGTTTTAAGAAAATGCTAAACTTTTTCCTGAATTGGTTCCATTTTACATCTTTACCAGAATGTATAAATCTTCCACCTTCTTCACACCCTTACCAACACTTGGCATGGTCAGTCTTTTTATTTTATACATTCTAATATGTGAGGAGTAGTTTGTCATTGTGGTTTTAATTTGTATTCCCTTAATGATGGATAATGGTGAGCATTTTTTCATGCACTTATTTGCCAGATGGATATCATCTTTGGTAATGTGTCTGCTTAAATCTTATTCCCACTTTAAAAATTGGATTATTTTCTTGTTATTGATTTTGAGAGGTTTTATATGTTCTAGACACAAATTCTTTATCAGACATATATTTGCAAATACTTTCTTCCATCTGTCAATTTTTTTTTATTCTTTTAACAGTATCTTTAGACAGGAAGAAGTTTTTAATTTTGGTGAAGTCTAATTTATCAATTTTTTTCTCTGATGAATCATGTTTTTGGTGTCATATCTAAGAAATCATTGCCTAATCCAAAGTCACAAATATTTTCTCCTATGTTTTCTTCTAGAACTTTTATTTTTAGGTTTTCCATTTTACATTTAGGTCTATGATCCCTTTTATGTTAATTTTTATATACATAGTGGGATGTGAATCAAAGTTCATTTTTGTGCATTTGGATATCTAACTTTTTCAGTACCATTTGTTGAAAACACTACATTTTCTCCACTGAAATGCGTTTGCAGCTTTGTCAAAAATCAGTTGTTGCTAGCTTGGTGCAGTGGTGTGTACGTGTAATCCCAGCTACTTGGAAGGCTGAGGCAGGAGAATTGTTTGAGGCCAGGAGTTTGAAACCAGCCTAGGCAATGGGCAACATAGCAAGACCCCATCTCTTAAAAAACTCAGTTGTTCATATATGGGCAGGTCTATCTCTGGTCTCTCTATTCTGTCTCATTGATCTATTTGTCTATCTTTATGCCAGTACCACATTGTCTTAATTACTGTAGCTTTATAAGAACTCTTCATATCAGATAGTGTTAGTCCATCATCTTTGTCCTCAAAATTGTTATGGCTACTCTATGTCCTTTGCATTTCTATGACTTTTAGAGTCATATTGTCAAATGCCATAAGAAAGGCTTCTGAAATTTTTATTGGAATTATGGTAAATATGTAGAAAAAATGAAAGACAGTTGACCTCTTAACAGTATTTAGTCTTCCAACCCATAAACAAAATGTAATTACAATTTATTTAGATCGCCTTAATTCTTCTCCCTAGTGCATTGTAGTTTTCAATGTGTAGGCCTTATACATCTTTTGTCAGATTTATTGCTAAGTATTTCATATTTTTTATGTTATTATAAATGGTATTTTAAAATGTAGATTTCTGGTTGTTGATTGTTAGTGTAATAGAAATATACTATGCAATTAATACATTATACAGGAAATACAATTTCTATATAGATCTTATGTCTTTCAGCCTTGCTAAACTCACCTATTAGTTTTAGTAGCTGTTTTGTATATTCCATCAGATTTTCAACATAGACTTTTATGCCATCTGCAAATAAAATCAGTTTTACTTTTCTCTTTCTAATATGGATGCCTTTTGTTTCTTTTGTTGGCTAATTACTCTGGCTAGAACTTCCAGCATAACATTGAATAGTAGTAGGAGTGGATATCTTTGTCTTGTTCCTGATCTCAGTGGGGAAAACATTCCATCCTTCACATAAACAGTGATATTATTGTAGATGCCCTTTATCAAATTGAGGTTTCTTTTGATACCTAGTTTGCTCTGAGTGTTTATCAGAAATGGATGTTGGACTTTTTTCTGCATATATTGAGATGATCATATAGTTTTTCATCTTTGTTAATATAGTGAATTATATTGATTGATTTTCAAATATTAAACAATCGTACATTACTGATACAAACTCCAATTTTTCACAATGCATTAGCCTGTTTTTCATATTATTGGATTCAATTTGCTAAAATTTTGTTTAGAATCTTTGCATCTAAGTTCATGAGGGATATTGGTCTGTAGGTTTCTTTGCTTTTACCAACTTTGTCTGGTTTTGGTATTAGGGTAATGCTTTTCTCATCGAATGAGCTTGGAAAGATTTCCTCCTCTTCAATTTTCTGGAAGGGTTTGGGTAGCATTGTTCATATTTCTTCCTTAAACATTTGGAAGAATTCACAAGCAAGGAAATTTAGGCCTAGAGTTTTCGTAGGAAAAGAGTTTTAACTATTAATTCAATTTCTGTAACATATCTAGTGTTATTCAAGTTATCTACTTCTTGAGTGAGCTTTCATAGATTCTGTCTTTCAAGAAATGTGTACATTTAATCTAGGTGTTGATTTATTTATTTATTTATTTTAGACAGTGTCTTGCTCTGTCACCCATGCTGGAGTGCAGTGGTGCAATCATGGCCCACTTCAGCCCTGACCTCCCAGGCCCAAGTGATCTTCCTGTCTCAGCCTTTCAAGTAGCTGGGACTACAGGTGCATGCCACCACACCTAGCTAATTTTTTTAAAAAAGTTTTGTAGAGATGGAGTCCTGCTATGTTGCCCAGGCTAGTCTCTTCTAGGCTCAAGTGTTCCTCCTGCCTCAGCTTCCAAAATTGTCTGGATTACAGACATGAGCTGCTCCCAGCCAGGTGTTGACTTTTTAGGAATAAGTTGTTTATAATATTCCTTTATTTTCTTTTTAATATTTGTACTAGACATTGCCTCTTTCATTAATAGGCAATTATTTTTTTTCCTGATCAGTCTGAATAAAAGTTTATTATTATTTTTTTATTATTTCTGTCAAAATGCCAGCTTTTGGGCTGGGTGTGGTGGCTCATGCCTGTAATCCCTGCACTTTGCGAGGTACAGACGGGTCACATGAGGCCAAGAGTTTGAGACCAGCCTGACCCACAAAGTGAAACCCTGCCTCTACTAAAAATACAAAAGAAATTAACCAGGCATGGTGGCGCGAGTCTGTAATCCCGGATACTCAGGAGGCTGAGGCAGGAGAATCACTTGAATTGGGAGGTGGAGGAGATTGCATTGAGCAGAGATCATGTCACTGTGCTCCAGCCTGGGTCACAGAGTGAGACTCCATCCCCTCACTCAACCCCCAACCCAGCTTTTGTTTTCATTAATTTTCTGCATTCCTTTTATGTTTTCTACTTCATTTTTTTTTTACTGGTTCAGTCTTCAGTATTTCATTTCTCCTACTTAATTTAGGTTTTATATTCTCTTTTTTTTTTTCTAATTTCTTTTGGTTTGGTTTTGGCTGTGTGTGTGTGTGTATGTGTGTCAGAGTCTCTATTGCCTAGTCTAGAGTGCAGTGGCACAATCACGGCACACTGCAACCTCAAACTCTTGGGCTCAAGTAATCCTCTTGCCTTAGCCTCCTGAATAGCTAGGACTACAGGCGTGTGCCATCACGCTTGGTTGAGTTTTTAAATTTTTTTGTAGAGATGGGGTCTTGCTAGGTTTCCCAGGCTGGTCTTGAACTTTGGACTCAAGTGATTCTCCTGCCTTGCCTCCCAAAGTGCTGGGATTACAGGTGTGAGCCACTGTGCCCCAGCCTCTTTTTCTAGTTTCTTAAGGAGGAAGCTGACATTTGATACTTTGTTTCTTTTCTAATATAAATATTTAGTACTGTAAACTTCTCCCTCCATACTGCTTTGGCAACATCCCACACATTTTGATACGTTGTGTTTTTGTTTCTATTTTGTTCAGAACATTTTCTAATTACCCTTTGACTTCTTCTTTGGCTGATTAGTCATGTAAAAAAGGTATTATTCAATTTTCAAATGCGTGGAGATTTTCCTAGATCTTTTTTTTATTGATGTCTAATATAATTACACAGTGGTCAGAGAATACGTTTTCTATTACTTAAATCTCTTTAAATTATTGAGATTTATTTTATGGCCCAGAATATGGTCTATGTTGATAAACATTCCATGTGTACTTGAAAAGGATATGCATTCTGCTGTTGTGGGCTGAAGCATTCTATAAGTGTCAATTAGATCCAGTTGATTGATGATGAATTGAACTATGTCCTTACTGATGTTCTTTCTGCTTGTTCTATGAATTATTAAGGGTGGGTATTGAAACATCCAACTAGAATTGTGTAATGACCTATCTTTGAAATTTGAATAGTTTTTGCTTCGTGTGTTTTGAAGCTCTGTTATTGGGTGCTCTGAGGAGCTGTTCATTTTTTTCCAGTATATTTTCTCTCTGTTGTTCAGATTGGGTAATTTCTATTTTTCTAACTTCCAGTTTGCAGATTATTTCTCTGCCCTCTCCATTTTGTTGTTGAACCCATCCACTGAGGGTTTCTTAATTTTGCTTATTATATTTTTTAGTTCTAAAATATTAATTTGTTATTTTTTATATCTTCTGGTTCTTTTCTGAAACTTTCTAGTTTTTCATTTGTTTTAATCAGGTTTATAATTGCTTATTGAAGCAGTTTTATGATTACTGCTCCAAACTCTTTGTCAGATATTTCTGACACATCTGCCAAATTGGTGTGGGCATCTGTTGATTTTTTTTTTTTACATTCGATTTGAGATATTCCTAACTCTTGGTATCATAAGCAATTTTTGATGGCAACTTGGATATTTTAGATATTATCTTATGAGACTGACTATCTTTAAACTTCTGTTTTAGCTGGCTCTTTTCAGAAAATGAAGGGCTGTGTTCTGCCATGTTACTACCATGTAGAGGCAGTAGTCTAAGTCCCCTACTCAACCTCTGTTGACACCAAGAGTGGGGGCTATGTATTAGTGGTGGGTAGAAATGAGAATTCCAGCTCCCCACTAGATCTCCATTGATACGTCCCTGGCTGAGAGACATAAGAGTGCCTTTTTAATGCTGTCCACATGGCCTCCATTGACACCACAAGGACGAGGTGACCTTGTTACCACTCATTGTCATCCTAACTTTCCAATAGGCCTCCTCTCACATTACCCTAGAGGATAAACAGGCACATTTTACTGCTGGTTGGGGTAGAAACCCAGACTCCCCACATAGCTCCCACTGACACTGTGTGTGTATGGAGGGTTGGATTCCTGTAATCCAGCAGGAATGAAAGTTCTAGGTGGCTACTCTGACACCTCTCCAGCAGGGGCGCTGGGACAACTCATTATAGCCCCATGAAACTGGAAGTCTAGGCTTACCACTCAGTCTCTGCTGGTATAGGTAGGGGTGGTATCATATTTTTCAGTGGCACTTGGTTGAAGTGGTGTGGTTATTGCATAAAAGTTTACTGTCTTGGCCAGGCGCAGCAGCTCATGCCTGTAATCCCAGCACTTTGGGAGTCCGAGGCAGGCAGATCACGAGGTCAGGAGATTGAGACCATCCTGGCCAACATGATGAAACCCTGTCTCTACTAAAAGATACAAAAAAATTTAGCTGGGTACGGTAGTGCATGCCTGTAGTCCCAGCTACTTGGAAGGCTGAGGCAGGAGAATTGCTTGAACCCAGGAGGCAGAGATTGCAGTAAGCCGAGATCACACCACTGCACTACAGACTAGGTGACAGTGTGAGACTCTGTCTCAAAAAAAAAAAAGTTTACTGTCTTGCTAGGCTGCCCATTTCCTGATCCCTTAACTAGAGGGAGCAGGAATTTTTCTCTGAACTTGTAACCATCTCTTTTTTTTTTTTTTTTTGAGATGGGGTTTCACCATATTGGTCCGACTGGTCTCAAACTCGTGACCTCAGGTGATCCACCCGCCTCGGCCTCCCAAAGTGCTGGGATTACAGGCGCGAGCCACCACGCCCAGCCTGAACTTGTAACCATCTCTAGGTTGCAGGTTTCTTCAGCTCCAAGTCCAGGATATATGAAGCAAAAGGGAAACCTGAAAGGGAACTCACCACTTTGTGGTTCCTTGGGTCCCCAGGTTTCTAGCCAGTATGCCTTCTTCTCTCTACCTTTTCAGATTTGTTTTGTATATAATTTCAAGGACTTTCAGTTGTACTTGGCAGGAGGATCAGGGAAAAATACATCAACTCCATCTTCTCTAAAGCAGAAGTGCCACTATCCTCTGCTTTCATTTTTGAAACATTTTCACTTAGTATGGAATTCCAACCTGACATTTTTTTCAGTGCTTTAAAGATGTTGCTTCACTGTCCTCTCATTTGCATCATTTCTCATGAAAAATCTGTTGTCATCCTTATTTTTGTTTTTCTATACAGAGCATGTAATATTTCTCTGGCCATGTTTGAGATTTTCTGTTTTTTTCCCCCTGTGGAATGTGATCTAAGAAGTTAGGAAGCCACTCTTCTGAAAGTTAATGTTGTATGTTAGAAAGAGCATAGAGCTTAAGAGATCTGGTTTCTGTTCTTAGCTCTGCTATGAGCTTGCTGGTGACCTGGAGCTACCCTGGACTTCTCTCTGGATCTCATACTGTTTTCTTGTAAATGAGAAGTTTAGACTCTCACATCACTTCCAGCTCATTCTTGCTGCAACAACAGCAACAACAGTAATGACTAAAACCTATCAAACACTAACAATGTGTCCAGCACTGTTCCAAGCACTTTATGTGCATTGAGTAATTTAATTTTGGCCCACCTTTATGATGTAGGTTATTTTATTATTATCCCTATTTATAGGTGAGACAACTGAGGCCCAGAGAAGTTAAGTGGCAGAACTGGATATTGGACTGTTGTTTTTCTGGCTATAGAAGGCATGCTGTTAACCAGTGTTGCTCCTGGTGTACAGCTCCGAGGCAGCAGGGCCACACTCCTTTTCTGGCTTGTTTTGAAGGCTCTTTTGGCCTGTCTGTTCAGTGAGTTTCCAGGAAACTGGGGCTTAGTCGTCCTTCTTTGCAAAGTTCAGTTGGTGCACACTAATGTGCAGACTGGTGTGATATTTGCAGTGTTAGATTCTAGATTCCTTGGGTTCCTCCAGCATTTCTCTTTATCTCTTTAGGGGCGTAGTTTGTAAATAGCAGATTCATTTTGTCTGCTTTTGTCAGTCTCTTCCATCAGTCTACTTTCAACAGATCTCTGCCATCTCTTCTTTCCCAATATTAGTTTAATGTTCTTCATATCCAAGTGCGTTTCAGCCTGACAGATAAGAGAGAAATCAGTGGGGGTTTTTTTTTTCATTATCTCTGGCCAATCATCAATATGAAATTTCTCTCTTTTTGGACCATGCCATTCAAAACAAAGACTAATACACCTTATGCCTCTCTGTGAGTTCCAAGAATTCCTGATAGGAACAGTGTGGGATCTGCTTGGTTCCCTGTCCCCAAAACCCCATTATTCATAGAATCAAATCCCCTTCACAGGTCTCCCTTGGAGCCACTTGATCCCAATCTACAGGTGCAGTGAGCGCTACCCCATCTCTGGAACCAATCCTGCCTTCCAGCAAGAATATAAGGGCTTTCAGTTCAATGCTCAGGTTCAAGAAAAGTTTTGTTATGACACCATAGTAATGACCTCAGCCTTGATCCTGAATCCAAGCCCCCATCTTATAGCTCTTTTCTGATTCTGGTCTTTTGTTCCTGGGCATCTGTTTGGGCCCTGATAGTCACCTATAACTAAGAGTCTCCCTTATTCTTTCTAGTGCTTTTTCTCCCTCTCCCCAGAAATTAGAATTTTTCTCCAGTGTCTGTGACCATGCAGCCTGGTAATTAACTTCCCTGATCCTGCCTGCCCTGCATAATCTCTGAACACCAGCTGCTTCTAGAATTTCCAGCACCTTGTTTAACACATCTGTCAGGATATCCCAAGTCTTGATCCCTTGAAATTTGTTTGACTTGCTGTAATTTACCTTTCTGTCTAGACTGTGTTATATGAAAGGATTGGGGCCTAGTAGATGTTTCTGTTCCCTTGATAGTGTATTTTACACTAGGACCTTGTCCAAAGTGTGGTCCCTGGACCGGCAGAACCAGCAATGCCTAGGAGCTTTTTAGAAATGCAGAAAATTGGGCCCTACCCCAGACTTACTGGATCAGGATCTGCATTTAACAGGTATCTGTTCTAGGGCTATCCGCTGATACCCTACCAAGTCAATGAAACTACACTTCAGTGTCTTGCTTATAAGATCATTTACTCAGTCGTAATTTAAGCTCTGGAAGGACAGGCAATCCATGTATCTTGTTCACTGCTGTATTTTCAGTACCCAGAACTGTTTGTGGCAGATGATAAGTGCTTAATAAATATTCTTTGAAGGGTGGCCTTGGAAGTTTCTTAAAATCTGTGTGCCTCATCACTTTCCTTACCTGTAAAATAAAGACTTATATCCCTACTTCCAGGTATAAGGATCAGACATAAAAAAAAGAAATGCAGAATTGCCAATATTTATTCTAACACATCTCCTCACTGAGATGTGTATCTGCTTGTTTTGGGGTGAGCTGGATGTTTTAGTTACTTTGCCTAAGTATTGCCAAAGACTTGTTCTATAAACATTATCTGTTTGGAGGGGTCTTTATAGAGAGATTTGTTCATCCATTCTCTCATTAATTTAGCAAATATTAATTGAATATTATGTGCCAGGCACGATTCTAAATGCTAGTGAGTAGAGAGTCTTCTTTATGGAATTGGATAACCCCTTTATTAAGCCCTCTCTTGCTTTTATGTCTTGTATAAATATCTGGATCCTGTATATTCAATACTATAACTCAAATTGTTTCTTCTCGCCTAGAAGCAATCAAACTCCAAGTGATGCTACAAACTGAACCACCCATGAACATGCCATTCTTCCGAGGACTCTTAAATCTACCCCAGGAGGAGCCCTAACTGTTGTTTCCCATTCGACATCCTTTTTCAGCAGGAAGTAGCCATAAAGAGTCATCATCCAAAACCCCCTAACAGCAGTTAGTGTGATATCTCCACAGTGGGGAATATGGTAGGAGGTATTAAGAAATTATTTGAGGCAGATAGACAGGAAAAGGGGTCCCTGGGAAATTTTCATTTTTTAAAGCATCTCCGGAAAAGTTTCTTGTAAAACCCCAGCTCTTAGAGCCTGGACAGCAACCTTTAATATGCAAATGCCAGCCTTTAGAAACTGGGTCCACCATGGAATACTATGCAGCCACAAAAAATGATGAGTTCGTGTCCTTTGTAGGGACATGGATGAATCTGGAAACCATCATTCTCAGCAAACGGACACAAGAACAGAAAATCAAACACCACATGTTCTCACTCATAGGTGGGTGTTGAACAATGAGAACACATGGACACAGGGACGGGAGCATCACACACTGGGGTTTGTTGGGGGGGCCAGAGGAGGGACAACAGGGGTGGG